>JANHFL010004911.1:7571-42092 GCA_032468155.1 Oxyrhabdium leporinum
GAAAAAAAGGCCTAGCCGTTTTTTCAGGGGTCAAAAGAAAATAAGACCCAGTCTTATTTTCTAAGAAACACGGTAGTAATATATAATCGATCTTTGCCATACTTGTGTTGGGCATATTTTTTAAATTATTTATTTAAAAAGGAAAAGATCAGGACTTTGTCAGGGACATCTTTTTTTCTTACTGGCCTTGCAGATAATAAAGCAGATGTGTTGCGCGTGTGAGCCACAAATAAACGATGGGAAATGTTGCATAGTTGCATTGCCAGGACCCCACTTCTGTGATGTCGTGAGGGCCAGACTGTCTCCATTTCTCCTCATGAATTGCAGCAACTTGTGATGTCACAGGACTTTTTGCAACCCAAAGTCCTGCCTATAAGATAGTTGACCATGTAAGTTAGCACCTTGCCAATGTGCCAAGGATGTGAAAAGGATTGAAAACCACTGGAGTACATTCTATTTGTGGCTTACTAGCCTGTAATGACTGACTAGAAGTAGGCCAAGCATGAATTTATGTGACATGTCTTGGTAAATTTAGGCTGCTTTCAGACATTATAGTTGGTCATCCTTGGCTCTTTTTTTGTCAGTAACAAGTTGTAGCTTGCACAACCAATTTGACTTGTTTAAGGACACATGTTGCAATGTTTCCCCAAACTTGCATGTTCAGGTTTACAGTCAGTAGCTGCTTATCCTTCATTGAACCTGAAAAGTATAATATGATGTATATCTTAAGGATTCAATTAAACTTGCAGCAAATTAAATCCCAAATCTGAACAATGTAATGCTATAAACCTTATAATTAAAATGTCAACTGTAACCTTGAAAGTGAACCACAGGCTACTGAATTTGTGTGGTATACTATTATATGGTATAATTTTCTAACTGAGTTCCAAATCCATAATGTGTCACTGCTTCATTTCAGGACTGAATGAACAGAGTGTATTTGTGAACTTAGTTCTCTAATCAATTATTTTTATGCATTATTAAACGATGACAGTATATTGGTTCCATAAACAAATTCAATTTTTGCTCTATTTCAGAAAAGACATTATAATATAATATATAATATAATACTGTCAGGGCTGAGGCGTGTAAAGATAAAATGTCCATCTACTGTATTGGCCTATGGTTCAAGCTTGATGTCAGCACATTTGGCAAAGTGACTAAATTAGTGGACTTCTTCTATGCTTGGACATAGTATATTTGGATTTCAGTAAGACATTTGACAAAGTAGACCACAACATAATTCTTTGAAAGTTAGAAAAATATGGGATAGACAGCATCAGATTGATTTGTAACTGGTCGACCAATGTGTAGAACTACAATGGAACTACATCTACATGGAGAGAAGTAAGCAGTGGGGTACCCCAATGTTCTGTCTTAGGCCCAGTACTCTTCAGTATCTCCATAAATGATTTAGATTGTGGGGATAGAAGGAGAACTCATCAAATTTTCAGGTGATACCAAGTTGGCAGGAATAGCCAACACCCCATATGATAGGCTCAAGATCCAGTAGCTTCTCAACAGACTTGAAATTGGGCCCTATCTAACAAAGTAAAATTCAGTGGTGAGAAAAATGTCATGGTTCCGAATAATGTTCCCAATCAAGACTCTGCGGCCTTGCCTCCTCCTCCATAAGTGTGGCAACTAAGAAACGAAGCAAGAAAAATATGGCTTCAGTGAGAATCTCTTCGATGGTTGACAGTAAGATTTTACACTTAGGCAAGAAAAATCGCATACAGGTATAAAATAGGTGGAACCTGGCTCAGTAGCAGAAACTGCAAGAGGGAACTAGGAATCCTAGTAGACAGCCACTTAAATATGAGCCAACAGTGTACTGCAATCACCAAACAAAGCCAATGCAGTCCTACGTTGCATAACCAAGGGATAAAATCAAGGTCACATGAAGTGTTAATACTGCTTTATCATGCCTCGGTAAGGCCACACTTGAAATACTGCATCTAGTTTTGGCTGCCACAATATAAAAAAGATGTTGAGACTCTGGAAAGAGTGCAGAGAAGAGCAACACAAATGATTAGGGGGGGTTGGAGGCTAAAACGTATGAAGAACAGTTGCAGAAATTGGGTATGTCTAGTCAAGTGAAAAGCAAGACAAGGGACAACATAATATCAATGTTCCAATATTTGAGGGGCTGCCATAAAGAAGAAGGGCTCAACCTATTTTTCAAAACACCAGAAGGCAGATTAAGAAGCAATGGGTGGAAATTAATCAAGGAGAGAACCTACCGAGAACTAAAGAGAAATTTCCAGACAGTGAGAAATCAGCCAGTGGAACAGCCTGCCTTTGAATGTTGTGGGTGTTGTATCCCTGAAGATTTTTAAGAAGAGATTGGACAGCCATTTCTCTGAAATGTTGTTGAGTCTCCTGCTTGAGCAGTGGGTTGGACTAGACCTCCAAGGTCCCTTCCAACTATGTTATTCTCTTATACAGGTAATCCTCGACTTACAACAGTTTGTTTAGTGACCACTTGAAGTTACAACACACTTTAAAAAGTGACTTATGACCATTTTTCACACTTACGACCACTGCAACATCCCCATGGTCAAAGGATTAAAATTTGGACTCTTGGCAACTGACTCTTATTTATGATAGCTTTAGTGTCCCAGGATCATGTGATCACCAACCTTAACCAATATTTAAAAAGTAAGGTTGTGTTGGCCCTGGTTAATACTTGGATGAAGAGCTAACAGGAAATCCTTGATCTATATACTGTATTAGAAAAATTGTAAAAAGAAGGTAATGATTAACCACTTATGCATTTATTGCCAAAAAAACCAACTTGGGTATGTCTATGTAATCAGCAGGGGTTAACTTCAAATCAAGGGAAATCTTATTATTTTTTTTCCATTTAACAGAATAACAGCGTTGGAAGGGATCTTGGAGGTCTTCTAGTCCAACCCCCTGCCCAAGCAGGAAACCATATACCATTTCAGACACATGGTTGTCCAGTCTTTTCTTAAAAATCTCCAGTGTTGGGGCACCCACAATGTATGGAGGCAACTTGTTCCGCTGATTAATTGTTCTAATTATCAGGAAATTTCTCCTTAGTTCTAGGTTGGTTCTCTCTTAGTTCTTGATGACTAATCGAGTAAAAAGTGATTGACCCACTTTTTTCAACTTTTTCATGCTATTTGTTGTGGATCTGTATATGTGTTTTGCTAGCAAGGTGGGAGCTTGTTACCATCAGTGAAGAATATTGTTCTTAAGTATGCGGAAGAGAAAAAGGTGAGGTGATTTAATGAAGAACAGTTCTCTTAGATTCAGATCCTCTTCCCACATAATTTACCTGAATGTATGTGAATGTGGTTGTTGAATCATGTTAGGGCTTGCTTGTTCTGGGGCTGTTCCTGCTCTTATCTCATCCTACCAAGAAAAAATTCACTGATAACATGTGACTCATTTAAATTGGGTAGGAGAGACTATTTACCTTGGAGCAAATGCTTCCTGGATAAGATAATATTGAAGGGACTTAAGAAATGTTTTTCACCTGAGTACCTTTTTTTCTCCTTCCTAGTGGTTTCCTACATCTGCTTTTTTCAGATGACTTGAGTGTTGATCCATTGGTTTTTACTGACCGGCTTGTCACCCGAGTCTGACATTTGGACTGAGAAAGAGTGACTGGATCACGGTCACCCAGCCAAGCTTTCATGCCTGAAGTGGGACTAGAACTCACAGTCTCCTGGCTCCTAATCTGGCCTTCCCAGTGTAAATTGCCCCTTCAAATCACAAATACTAGTCAATATTGAGTGCCTTGTTTGTGTGGTGATTTAAAACTTTTAAGAATTTGCTGCTTGCTCATGTAGATTGGTTTAAAAATAGACTTTTGAATATCACTATTGCTATAAAGCAGTATGTTGTGGAATTTGTTAGAACAAAAGTGAGATATCAATACATAAGGCAAATGTTGATTACCTGATTGTCAGATACGAAACTGGAAGTGGGTTTTTCTTCAGAGGGATCTGCAATAGAGTTGTAGTCCAGTACAGTTATTCAGAAGAGAGGAAGGTTCCTTACAAACTAATAGGCTCTCCCTCCAGCCACATTGCTTAAATTATATTATTTTCTTCTTGACATCACTGCATACAGTTTGTATGGGACATTGTACTTGTATGGCTTCCATTCAAAGAAGAATCCTGCACTGTCCTTTCTGGGCAAAGAGCATGAACAATGGCATCATTGTGGTCTTCTTCCTATGGGCCTGAATGTAGATGTACAGAAGGATGCTGGCAAAGAGATGCCTTATAAGAAGTGCTCACGTAATAAGTATTCCATCTTTCGAAACAACTGAATATTGCATGTAAAATGTGACGGTTTTGATCTTAGGGTACAATATACTTTTTTCTCTCAATATTTCAATAAAAGAAATATAAGCTTTCCCCCTCTTTGTAGTAAAATGCCCTGTTTTAACTTAGCTGTCAACATTTAACATGCTACCTCTTTTGTGCCAACACCCAGTTTTGTGCAATAGAGGCACAGCCCACTGTCCACATTATATATCTTAGGTTCTCATTGCCTGCTGTAATCACACATACAATCCCTCTAAGTAAATAAGTACATGGACACATAAAAAGATCATGTGTTTTTCTGCTTACGAGTAGGCCACTGGGAATTGCCTGTGTTTAACAAGTCTGGGATCCCTAAAAGTGGTAGCATTGTTAGGAAAAACATCAGTAAAATTGAATTAAATGGAGTTGAATCTTACTTTTTAGTTGCACGGTTTCCAGTACTGTGTGTATACATAGTACATAGTAGTATTTTCGAAATGAATGAAGTCCTTTGATTCTTTTAAAGAAGTATGACATTTGAATAAATCTGCAAAAGCAAATGGTGAATACAGGGAACTGTGAGAACATGATAACAAATTGTATATAGATCTGGGAAACCGGGTAATCAAATCTAATCGTACTAATATATTTCTGTAAGGTATTGGTTTTGTGCAAAGATTATGCTAAACAGAATCATTTGAACTCCTAGCAGCTGAATTTTCACAATGATTAGAATTAAGCTTGCATAAGATTTGCTTTTGTTTTGTGTTGTAGTTTTGTATGATGTGTACATCCAGCCTATTTGATTAATTTACAGTTCACTGTATTATGCATACCCAGAAGGTGGATTAATTGAGTCATCACGTTATGTCATAACCTAGTTGTGTAGTCAGCAACCTGACCCTTTTAATGCTGGTCTTTTCTATGCTAGCAGAACTGTGGCAGAATGAAAGAGGTAGGCACAGCCTTACCTCCTAGATGAAAGAATTTCAAAAGAGAGACAGTCACATGAAAGGGAGAGGGGGCAGTTGAAATGGATTAAGAAACTGACAAGAAGAAGTTGGAGGAGAGTTGAAATTGTAGAAAGGAAAAGAAGAAAAAGGAGGCAGCTAATCACATATGAAATTAGGCAGTCTCAGGTTGCTGAGGAGGTTCAAAGAGGAATTGACATGGGTGTCACTATACAAGGAAGACCACACAGCATGAGATTTCACAGGTCTACTCTGTGAAATATGCAGAGGAAAAAAAAGACACAAAGAAAGATAATCCCTGTGTTGTTAGTTGTAAAAGGTTGTCCGCTAAGTTTTTTCTGGAGTTTTTAATTAACTCTATTGGGAATGCAGCTGCATTCTAGACTAGGCACACAGCTTCTTTAACAAAAACAGTAATGTGGCTGGCAGAAAGGTAGTTATTCTCTGGAATGATTATAGAGCAATTAAGTCATAAAATAATTTGCTTCTCCCAAAGGGAGACGCAGAAGGTGAGAACTATAGCTCTATTTTTATGCATTACTTGAATTGGGTTTGCTTAGGTAGCTGAATTGAAAAGTCAGTATGTCAGAGAAAGTAATGTCGTCCTACTCTTGATATCCTCAGAATAAAGAAAAGAAATTGGAATGGTTCACAGGGAACAAGTTTGCATGTTGTATCTTGTCTGATCAATCCTGAGATTCCACAACAAAAATAGTTCTTGTCATTTTTTTCTCCAGCCTTATAAAGGCTGAGCTGCAGAGACATTTTAAGCTGATAAGTCTTGTGTAGCTGTGCTCTCTGTGTCCAGTGAATGGGATAGTGCAATTTTCCCAATTTGGTAACTTCTAGTATATTTGTACAATTCACATTATCCCTAGGCAGCATGCTGGCTTGGAGGGTATTGGTGGAGTTTTTAGTACTTCAACTCACTATGGCACCAGTTTGGGGAAGGTCATTATTCTAGCTATAAGTTGGACAACCACAATCATGTCTTCCCTTTGGCTTCTCAGATGAATCTGATCTGCTAAAGTAAGACTTGATCCAAATGTAGCAACATAACACATTCTGCACATATTTAACTGTAACACGGTGAACCTTGGAATTATCAGCTCCCCACTAAGATTGTACAAAAGTGAAAAAAAGAAAAAGAAAAGGATGAACAGTGATTAGTCTTACCCCTTTTGTTTCTCATTATCATAAAGGCATTTAGTGGGTTTGCGTAGGCTTATACTGTTGAGTATGAAAATTTAGGGAGGTAGGAAAAATGCATGATTTTGTTTAAAAAGAACAAGTTGAATTTTTGTTTGAGAAAAACAAGAAAACCGCCAGGAGTTGTGAAAATTAAGCAGTGTAAAATCGCTAAGCGATAAGATTCCTTCTCCATTCTTAATATATATATTTTTTAAAAACCCTCAATTGTTAAAGCTTGTCCATCAGCCTCATGCCATTTTTCTTACAATGTTCTGTCCCAAAATATTTTTAAATAAAATACGCACTCACTGCAGTTAATAAAATTAGCACATGGGTCCACCAGGATGTGTGTTCAGCATATTGCTTGCAAGTAGGATGGAGAAAAGCATTTACCTGGACAATTGAAACAATATGCGTTTTGCAAGAACTTGGGTCATCATCTGATTTGAGTAACAGGATCTGTTTTAAATCTGAACAGGGATGACAATCTGTGTTTAGAAGGATTTTTTTTCACCTAGCCGGTTGCCTTGATCTTTGATGTACCCACGCACATTTGTATTTATTCACCATGGAAAATAAACATCTTGGCCAAAAAAAGACTTTAACTCTAGGTTCTATATGAATACAGTAACTTGCTTTCATTTAGTCAATGGAGAAAGTACATAACACTTTGAATTTGATCCAGAAAGGGAGCCTATTCAAAACTAGGCATGATCCTTCTACAATCTTTCAAGGAATTCTTTTTATTTCATTTGGCCCATGCAGTGCCTGGATTTGTTGCTTATTTATATTTAAGGAAGAAAAAAAAAGATTATTGAGCTAAGGCGTCAGGATAATGTGATCCAGAAAAATGCAAAGCAGAACTTCATATGAGCATAAAGACAGCGTGCCTGAGTTTCATTAGAACAGGATTTTGTTAATTAGTTTTATATTGCTGAATCTTAGATAACATGAATAAATCCTACATCTTGCTAGCCTTTAACTAGTATGCCTTCTAAATTTATTAGGATTATCAGTATCTCTAAATGGAGATCTGATTTATCTAATGGTGGGCTATTTGGAAATTGATGGAGGCATGTAACAAAAAGTAAATGTTACACCCCTTCATACAATGTCTAGATGTTCATATGCAATTACCTTTCATTTTTTTTGTGTTTCAGAAAAAGGCATGGCAGACAATAAAGACAATTGTCAATTTGCCAATCATCAGTCCCTTCAAAAAGCGGTATTCCTGGGTGCAGCTGGCTGGTCACACTGGTGAGAACTTTCTTTAATTGATCTACCATACTAGAATGTAATTAAAAATTATGCATGAAAACTTTAAATCTTCCTGCAGAACTCCTAGTTAAAAAGAATACTCATGATCAGAGCTGATCATTTATTTCTAAATATTCAGAGCAAGATAAGAGAGTGTTTACATTATTCCTTCTTTTTAAAAATCTATACTGGATTTTGAGAATTAATAACCATGCACATTTAAATAATGACATAAAGAAAGGTGGATTTTATTAAAAGATTAGATAAATCATGCAGTTGGCTTATGGGCTATTTGGGACTAAGGAGCTGTTCCAACATGACCAAATTCATACAAGAACCTTGAAACGTCAGATTTCCTAACATCATATTTTCTTGCTTTTATATATAAAAGCGACCATAAAAACTCTCTCAAAATTCACCATGATTTAATTGGCATGTGATTTAAAAACATATTTTATTCTCATCCATCTTTCGATTATCCAAACATGACTCATGCTTTGAATTTAAAATTTGTAGAGATTACAGAGTTGTTCTTTCCAGCTTCTGGGGTAGGAGTTGGGAAACACATGCTAACACAGTGGCTACCTTTGCTCAACAAATTATTTTGAATTGATTCAAAATGTATGCTGCGTTCCAAAGGTCAGCTTTCAGCATAAACTGTATCCCATTAACATAAGCTTGTTCTTATATCTACCCTGGTTTTATATACTATAATACCATTGGCCACTATTTCAGTTATGAACAGTTCAAATCATAGCAGCAGGACAGTATATTTTTAATCACCAGATCTGGCTCCTGAGTCATTACGTAGCTGGTTCTGTGAAGCTTTTGTGCAGCCATGTGTATCTGTACTTAAATATATTTAAATGTTTCAGGTAGATGTTTTTCACAGTATTTTTATGAAAGGGCTGTATATTGCCTGGCTTTGTTTAGAATCAGAATAGAATAGAGCTGGAAGTGACCTTGTAGGTCTTCTAGTCCAGCCCTCTGCTCAAGCAGGAGACCCTATACCATTTCAGACAAGTGGTTGTCCAGTCTCTTCTTAAAAACCTCCAGTGATGAAGCACCCACAACCTCTGAAGGCAAATTGTCCTCACTGTTACTCAATTCCAGGTTGCTTCTCTCCTTGATTAGTTTCCATTCATTGTTTCTTGTTCTGCCCTCTTTTGCTTTGGAAAATAAATTGACCCCCTCTTCTTTGTGGCAGCCTCTCAAATAGCAGTCTATCATGTCTCCCCTAGTCCTTCTTTTTTCTAGACTAGCCAAACCCAAATCCTCCAACTGTTCTTCATATGTTTTTAGCCTTCAATCATCTTAGTTGCTCTTCTTTGCACTTTTTCCAAAATCTTGTTTATTTTGGGTTATTCTTTTTACAGGTGCTGACTTATATTTCCACTAAATTGTAGAAGAACTGGATAGGGGGTCGTGGTGCTGCTGGTGGAAATTGCAGCTGAACTGTGAGGAGAGGCCTTTGAAAATTCCAGTAACATCTTGGTTTTGTTTCTGCAGGAAGTTTCAAAGCAGCCGATGGTGGGACGATTCTGAAACGCCACTGTGAGAATGAGGAGAAGTGCTTTGAACTGCTGATGAAAGATTCACTGCATTCCTGTGTCCCTATCTTCCATGGTGTGGTGGAGAGAGATGGCGAGTCCTATTTACAGTTGGATGATCTTCTAGCTAATTTTGAAGGGCCTTGTGTGATGGATTGTAAAATGGGAGTCAGGTGGGAGATCTTAAACAACAGCTTCCCATCTCATTGTGGATAATTTGCTTGATAATTTGGATAATTTGGAAGCTAGATGTCCTTAGAGTGCTCATGGAAGGTCAGCAGCAGAACTTCAAGGCAGATCCCTTTCTAATTATCTGAGTTGTGGACATTTTTGAAAAATAACTATTTGAGAAGCAGCATCTATCATTTAAGATCCCCTATAGGCTGCTTACTTGTTCGTTTTAGCTTTATTAATACGTTTTCAATTTTTCAATTTTGTAGTTTTATTGCTAAAAACAATCCTGAAACAAGTTTGCAGCCAGATCTTCTGTCTATCCCTGAATGACCAATATTTTCTTTATAAAGAACACCACTTTCTAAGCCCTATATCATTTTCAGAAATTGAACTGCATATAGGACATATTCATGGAAGTGAGTGGCATTTTCTAGCAAGATTTACTCAATTTGGACACATCCATAGCAAGAATAATAGAAGAATTGGTGTTGTTTCACTGATCAAGCTTCAGCTGAACTATCTCTGAGCTTGATGTCAAATCTCACAATCAAATTATGAACTATTTTTCTGTGCACTGGGTAAAGGAAAGTGAATTGATTGTATGCGTGTGGTGAAACTAACATCGGAACTGAATTATCACAACTTGAATTTCTGTGTTTCTAGGGAGTCAATTTTTTTAAACATACAGACACATCATTCTATTTCTTTTGGGATAAGTAACATTATGCACAGATTGTGACTTTAAATTATACTTGAAGCAGGATTTTATTAAATTAAATCTCTTAAGTATATGTCCATTTTGCATTGTGAAATTGCTATTGTCCCTACCATAAAAAGTTGCTCAAATTTTATAAAAGTTTCAAACTAGAAGAAGTGTTTACATTGTCCTGTTGAAAATGTATTGTTGCCTTTTCCTTCCTGTCGTATACTAAATAATATTTTTTACATAGTTTCTCTGTCCAAATATTATGCTCCTATTCAACAAAAAGTTGTTTGAAAATGTTGGAAAAAGTTATACAATTCTTTGAAAAATATTTAAACATTTCTCATCAAATTGTTTTCCCCCAAAATAGTCTTCAAACAAGTTCAGGATTAAAAGTTAAGAATAAATAATTCATTTCTTTGAAACAGGTTTTTTTACAAAAGAAAACTTTAATCAAAACAGTTTTAGAAAATATTCTCTCAAACTAACTTTTTTCTTCTTTTTTCTTCTAGTTTTATAATTCTAGAGCTGGGTAGTTTCATGTTTGGAAAAAACTGTGGAATCAATCTTCTTTTCAATGTGTTTTTTGTGGTCTGTTTGACTGTCATAAGATATCACATTCTTCCATCTGAATGAGATTAGCTAACTATACTAAGAGGCCAATGCATTCTTATTAGGATTACTTAACAAATACATTTATACCTTTTTCTATAAAGATCGCAAATCAGTTCACAATCTAGAAAATCCACAATTAAAAAGAAAAGAAAAGAAAATCAATATAGAACTCTTATACTGTGAAAAGAAAGGGAGAAAACCCCCGAAACAAAAACGATGTTATCTACTTTCAGTAATGAAACGTCTGCAAGAAATCAACAACAAACCTGGAAAGCACATAAAGGGGACCCCTCACATAAAATCTTAAATCATTCTGATTCTTTTGATTTAAGCTATTTTCTTGGACTTGAAGAAAAAGTAAAATCCCGTTGGCTATGCCTGTTTTCTTTTATCCATACTGATCTTAACCTAAATAATCTTGAAAAGAGAACTCTACTTTGGTTGTTAATTCTCTTTGCCTGTAACTGGAATGGTGCATTATATGGGATAGACAGCATGAAATGAAAGCTAGCTTTTGTCATAGTTGCTAGAGTTAGAGAGATGTTCAGCGTCCCATTGTTTTTTTAGGACATACTTGGAGGAAGAATTGACTAAAGCACGAGAAAAACCGAAGCTCCGTAAAGATATGTATAAGAAGATGATAGATGTGGACCCTTTGGCACCCACCGCTGAAGAAAACACACATCATGCAGTGACCAAACCTCGGTATATGCAATGGAGGGAGACCATCAGCTCCAGTGCTAGCCTGGGTTTCAGGATCGAAGGGATAAAGGTAAGAAATCTTCCCTAGCCTTTCCTGTTTGAAGCATTCGTTCTGGTGTGCTTTTCAGAAGCTTCCATAGTAATGTGTCATTCATGGCCACACCTGGGTGACAGCGTCTGGTCTCAGAAGCTATGTAGGACTGAGCTTGGTTGCTTATTGGATGAGAAGCCAGCAGGAAATAGGAACATGTAGATTTTACTTGACTGGAAAGCGTCTGTTGCTGATACTAGTGTCCTCAAGGCAGGTATCTTGAGATATATAACCCTATCTCTCTCACACACAAAGATAAACACATACATATAATGGCAGGTTAGCAAACCAGCATATTTAGCTGGTTTGGGCCACAATTTTTACAGCTATTTGCCATTGGCTATATCGGCTATTAAACAAGGCTGATGAAAATTATATTCTGTACAGTTTATAAAGCATCAGATGAACTAGCTGAACTAGGCTTATCAAGAAAAGCAACAACAACAAAACAAACAACACCATCAAAAGGGTAAGCAAAGGGTAAGCATGATACAATTGTTTCTGGCCTGGGAAATAGTCATCTATGTTAGAATTAAAAATGTCAACTTTGATATTAATAAATTTCCGTATCACACACTATACTATGTGCTTGACTGGTGTTATCACTCTGGCCCTTACCCCATTGGCTCTCATGCTGTTGAATGGGTTTATAATTCTAAAAGTTTTTCTCTCTTCGGGCATCTTCCCGGCATCTCAGGCTTTGATGTTAGCAAAATCATTTGGAGGGTACTGTCAGATTTTTCTCCTTATGATGAGTTTATATACTGGTATGTAATAGCTAGTATGCCATCTGGCAACAGGCAGAGAGAATTCTTTCGCTGTACTCACTGAGTTCATCAGAGTTCTGCTATATTTCTCTGCCCACGATGTGCCCAGCCGTTGCATAACGTTCTTGTCAGGCATATGCATTTGTATCTATGCCACCCTATTGGAGCAGAAGTGCTTATTCTGAAGGAGGAGAAGCTATTAAAGGGGAGAGTAGTAGATGTATGCCTGCCATCTACCATAGATTTAACTCAGAAGTAATTGCATCAGTATGAATATACAGAACGTCACATTTCACTGGGCATTCATCTACAGATAAAGTGAGAATATACAGATGCACGATTTAAAAAAATCAGATACAGATGCACGATTTAAAAAAAAATTCTTGAATATTTGATAGACTGAAACATGGTTTTCTATAAATTCTTTCTATAAATGCTAATGGTCATTCCAGTCCCTTTCTAATGAACTTGATGCAGAATTACACTTAAGGGCAAACTGATTGAAATAAGTGGGACTTGAAAAAGTTCTGGCTAAAGGAATTCCACCAATTATTCCAGTGAATCAACTTTTAACCATGACTCTGTAATTACTGACTCAGTATCACTATCGATAGCGAGGTGGGTGACATATAAATAAAATAAAATAATATTCCAAAATATATCTTGTATCACAGAAAGATAGTTTTTGCCTATTTGTCTTACTACATTTCTCTCTTCTCTTTCTTCTTAGGCTCTTAACCTAACCTACTTAACCCTACCCTTCCCTGTTTTGCAAGAGAGATTAGTCTGAGTGTGTGAGTGAGCTAGGGTCTTCCAGGAAGTTTCATGATAGTGTCAATTTGAACTTGGTGTTTGCAGTGCAACAGTTTAACTGCATCTTCTGGGGAACGGAATTGCAGCTATATCTGTCAGTGTATGCATTGGGAGTATACCAGGCTAGGAAGGACTCTGTGTATGTCTGCGTGCACCTTCAAATCAATGTTGACTCCTGGCAATTGACTGGACAAGTCCCTGAAGTTTTCTTGGCAAGATTTCAGAAGTGGGTTTCCATTGCCTCAATCTTCCTTAGGGCCAAGGGAGAATGAATAGCCAAGGTCATCCCACTGACTTAGACGTAAGGTGGGATTAGAACTCATGGTCTTCAGATTTCTAGCCTTGTACTTTAATCTCTTGACCAAACTGACTGTTTTTAGTTGGGAGGATTACTAATCAGTTATGCTGTAAAAGTAGATTTTACTGGATAATAATATACACAACTAGTTTTGCCATACTAGTGGAGCTACTTGGAGTTGCGTCAAAAGAAGAGTTCTCCATGTGGGTATGTCCTGGGTCCAGTGTTTGAGTACGTGGTTTGAGACTTTCTCCTTTCTTTAGCCTCTTTCCTGGTTTCTTCTTTCCAATGCCTGCAGAATGACTCCCTCCACCTTTTTAATATTTACAGAAGGCTGATGGGACTTGTAATACCAGCTTCAAGACAACAAAGACACGAGAACAAGTGTTCCAGGTTTTTGTGGAATTCATTAAGGGAAACACAACTATATTGGTAAGCTAAGCATGGAAGTTTGGCATGATGGTTTTAATTCTTGATTAGGGCTTGCTTACGGAGAGGAATTACCCAAACAGGTGTGAGATTTGTGGATGATTCCTTACAGGGAGCCAGGATGCCATTATTACCATCTAAAGAGATCCTAAGATTTTTTTTAAAAAAAGTCTCTTCAAATTTTTCTTTTAAATCAGTGTCATACTGGAATGAGGTGGTCTGGTCTGTCCCAGGTGAAGGTGATGAGAGGTGCTGCCAAAGATGAAGAGCAGGTTAGCAGAAGAGTACAGTGTGGTCGCTTCTGCCAGCATGCCAGTCAGTAGTGTAATGATGTAGTGGTGATAGTGGTGCAGCAATGGCAGAGAGAAAAATGTGTGCCTTTAAGCCAGAGCAGAAGAAGCTTCTTGGATGAGAAGCGAAACATCTTCAACGAAAAACCAGAAAGTTGCCTCTCGAAAAAGCATCTTTGGGACAAGCATGACCTGGATGACTGAGAATCTCCATAGACATGTATGCCTTCATTCAGCTTTAATTTAACTTTCCCTTCTAGTTGTTTTGGCAGCATTTTTCAGAACTGGCTTGCCACTGCCTCTTTCTTAGGGCTGAGAGTGTCTGATCAACCCAAGGTTAGCAAGCTGGCTTTGTGCCTAACACAGGACGAGAACCGAACAATGTCCTATTTTATAACTTAATGCCTTAACTACTACCAAACTAGGTTTCAATAATGGAGGAAGGGGATATTAAATATTATTTTAATAAATAATTAAAAACAATATTTTTGGGTGTCAAATATACTAGGCAGGTCTATTCAAATTAGTTGTTAGCTCCGGGTCAAAGAATATCTGAGCTTTCTTTGATTTGAATTTTGGGCCCGGCTGAATGAAAACGCTTGGATCACCTTGAATTCTTTTGTCGTCCTCTTCAGCTTTGGATGAACTTTTGTACACTATATTTCTTGGCTACCTGATCCGCTTTTGTGCAATATAATCTAGTATTATGTGAAGAGCAGGTGCAGAAGATGAGGCTGGGGAACTGCGGATTCCCTCTTGTTATATATGTAACTACTCGATCAGATTGTTTATGGAGATTTGAAGCAAAGGGTCACCAGTATATTGATTACACTCAGCTTATACAAAATGTAAGGTCTTCTGCTAACGAAGGCTAGCGGGTTGCATCAAAGGTGATGAGAAAGAGATGATAGAAAGAGAATATAGGGATTGGCAGGATGGACATTCTGTTATAGTTTTCTGCCAGCTCCAGGATGAGTAGCAAATATTTCAACCCTGCAGTCAGGAATTAGGTTTCTGCAAGATTGTTAGTAGACTGTATCTCAGATGACTCAATGACAATACACTTTCTGATGTTTCCCCCCCACTATTGTGTTAATTTTCCTTTTGCTGTGTGGCAGAAATACTTGTAAGTGATTCACTGCTTCTGTTCTATTTTGGACAGAAAAAATATTTAAAGCGTCTGCGTGAAATTCGTGGCATCCTTGAGTCTTCTGTCTTCTTTAAGCAACATGAGGTGAGTTGCTCTGATTAGTTTAGTAAGTAGTGGTATACTTAATTAAACATCCATATGCAGGTAGTCCTTGACTTGTAACAGTCCATTTAGTGACCATTCAAAGTTACAACATCACTGAAAAAAGTGACTTATGACCATCTTTCATACTTACAACCATTGCAGCTTTCCCATGGTCACGTGATCAAAATTCAGATTGTTGGCAACTGTCTCACATTTATGACAGTTGCAGTGTTCCAAGGTCATGTGATCACATCTTGTAACCTTCCGACAAGCAAAGTCAACGGATAAACCAGATTCCCTTAACAACCATGCTACTACTTTAACAACTGCAGTGATTCACTGAACAGCTGTGGCAAGAAGGGTCATAAAATGAGGCAAAACTCACTTAACAAATACCTCGCTTAGCTACATAAATTTTGCGCCCAATTGGGGTCGTAAGTCGAGGGCTACTTGTATATTATCTGCTTCTATTCAATCATTGCAAGAAATTTTGAATAAAAATGTGCTAAAATGTAACACGATGGTCATTTAGTTCCAGGGCTTTTTTTTCCAATACAAAAACTTCTCATTGTGTGAATCAGCCTGAAACCAAATTGTGATGCAGTTCAGAAAAGAAACCTGGGAATGGCATGCTGACACAGTGTATAGCCAATCCTTGCTGCTTATTACAAAAGAGGTCTGATACACATGTAAGGAATTTGTGGGCCAATTCATGAATTTCTTAATGGCTGTGGCTTGAAAAACTGAAATGTATGCCTGAATAAGCTTCCTTGTATCTAGTATCAAAAACATGAAGATTGAAAGACCTCTGTGGCCTTCAACCCGTTGCTTTCAATAATATTAGCTATTATGCTCTGTGTCTATAATATTCAGGTGAAAGAGATTAAGATACCATATACTGTTTGCTCCTTTTTTTCATCTGGAAGTTCAAACTAAGCTAGTAAATATAAAACAATCCCGGTACATATTGTTCATGGCTGTTTCATGTATGAATTAAGCAATTGTCTACCATTAGCTACTGTAAGATAAGCAATATCATCTTAAAAGACCCAGGAAGTGGGCCTTCTTTCTTAACAGTGGTTGCCCTCTGCAGTGACATCATTACAGAGATATATATGGATCCCATCCTAATGATGGTCAGGAAATCACTAAAACTTTATTGTTTTCACAGCCCTGGGATACATTGGTTGTGGAGTCTCCATTATTTAACTTTGGTTTTGTATTGTTCCTCTGGTGGGCTATGATGTTTTTTTCCTATATACTGGGTGGGATTATTTTTTTTAAATTTGTAAATTGCTAAGAAGTTGGGCAGTCTGAAAATTGGATAAATTAATCAATCCCACAAAGTCTTGTTATCCATTGAGATAAGTCTTTGTTGAACAGACCATGCAGGTGGTTGTGTATTGTGTGTGGTTGTGTGTTGGTTCTAACTATAGGTAGTCCTTGAGTTGTGTCCTTGTGCCACAGTTGAGCACAAAATTTATGTTGCTAAGCGAGACATTTATTAAGTGAGTTTTGACCCATTTTACAACCTTTCTTGCCACAGGTAAATGTTATCACAATTAAATGTTGTTAAATGAATCATTGCAGTTGTTAAGTTAGTAACATGGTTGTTAAGGGAATGTGGCTTCCCCATTGACTTTGCTTGTCAGAAGGTCACAAAAAGTGGTCACGTGACCCTGGGCCACCGCAATTGTCATAAATCAATTGCCAAGCCTCTGAATTTTGATAATATGACCATGGGGATGCTGCAATGGTTGTAAGTGTGAAAAACAGTCATAGGTCACTTTTTCAGTGCCGTTGTAACTTCGAATGGTCACTAAGTGAACTGTTATAACTCAAAGACTACCTGTATATGGAGACTGGAATCACAATCAGCCAATATTTACATGTAACAGCAAGTTTCAGGAAATTTAATAAATTAGGTTTTGGCCTTCATCTTTGTCTCTTTCTATTTTCTGTAGGTAATTGGAAGTTCACTGTTATTTGTGCACGATGAAAGTAAACATGCCAATGTGTGGCTCATTGATTTTGGAAAGACTATCTTTCTTCCGGATGGGCAAATCTTGGACCACAGGATTGCTTGGCAAGAAGGGAACCGGGAAGATGGATATTTATTTGGACTGGACAATTTAATTGATATCTTAGAAAGTATGTTGGAGAGATGAGTAATATTAACATGAAGTTGCTAACTTTTCTAGAATTGCTCCCTCTGAAGCCTTTTAAAATTCTTCCAGGACCCTGGGGGGTGTCCAGAATATGGAAGACAAAAAAGATGTGATTCCTAAGCAACCATGAAACCTAAACAGTTCAGAAGCTAATCTTGAATGCACCAAGCAAACATAAGATTTATGCAAGAAATAGGATGATTGCGAACATTTAAATGATGATCAGAACATTTGCTTACACGTGAACCAAGTAATTCAGTATTGCTGTTTATTGACCTTGGGCTTAGAGTAAAAAAAAAAAATTATATCAGAGATCTCCTTCAAAGAAGAAATCTTCAAGACCAACAAGCAGATTTCCCTCCTTTCTCCAGCGTTTACACTGTAAATATTCCCGTGTTCACATATGTGCAACACATCTTGGAACTTGGTGCAAAATATATAGATTCATAGTTTTCCTTTTTTTAAAAACAAATACTCTAGTTTCTATTCTTGTACAGAAAAAAAATGAAAATATGCACAGAACGCTGCTGAAGCTTCAGAAACCAAATGGCATCTCATAGACAATGCAAGAATTTACTCTTGATCCTATCCAGAGTCTAAACTTTCTCTTT
This sequence comes from Oxyrhabdium leporinum, assembly GCA_032468155.1. NCBI lineage: Eukaryota > Metazoa > Chordata > Lepidosauria > Squamata > Cyclocoridae > Oxyrhabdium > Oxyrhabdium leporinum. The sequence goes on from JANHFL010004911.1 coordinate 25,719, forward strand.
CTTTGCTAAGCCATGTTTCCTTTGAATTAGTTTTTTTCCCTTCCTGTTCCTGCAAAAATATTATGCACTTTGTCAATACAAATACCCCTTCCAAACATTGAATACCAAATTAACCTGTTTAACTTGCTCACATCTATGTATAGATAGATTTTTAAATTGCCATATATAAAGAACTCCGGGTATAATTGACATCAAATCAATTCGTGCAGAGGACATGAATAGCCATATTTATTCTGTTTCAGAATTAGTGGGTAACTGTCTCTGTGTTTGACTCTCTCTGGTAGAGATGTTTAACAATCGTAAAAGCTAAAATGTTGGTTCTCATCTAAAGAGTTCGGTTCCTATCTAATTGCATTAATGTCTCTAATTGCTAACATGTTTAAAGATAGCCTGAGACTGATTTTAAGGCTCTTAAATTTAAGATTCTTGTAATCCAAGAAATTGTAGAGACAAAGAGTCATGTATTTTAAGATATTTAGCTTCAGGATAAATTCAGTGACTTTGGTGTGCGTGAATACAGAAGTGACACCTAATCAGTCACTATGTATTTGAATGTTTGTGGGATCCTATTTTAATGACTCAGTTTATGAAATCAAACAATTATTAATTTATCTAGTTGATGCAGACTTTTTTCACATCCAGGGACTAAGCCTTCAGCTTTGTCACTCATTGATTAAAAACAGTCTACTAGCAGGCTTTTGCAAGATATAAGGGAAAAATTATGAAGCAGAATGTTTGGGGTTGGGGATGTTTCAGGTTTTTGATGCCTAGGCTTTAAAATTCACTTGGTACATCAGTTAACTCTGGTATATTTAATTGATTGATCGTTTGGCTAAAGGCTTAGGAAGTAAATGCAACAAAAGAGAAACCTTGCAATATTAATTCCTGGTTCTTGTGATTTGAGGTAGGCTTGAAGTCAGACTGATCAAAAATTAGGAAGGGCTAATTTTATAGAGTATATTCTCCTGTTTGTTACAATCTAGCCATATAAATTCAGTGATTATGTGACCTAACATTTGTCCTATGCTATTGTGATTCAGGACTTTGTGTGTGATTGCTTAGACTTCTCTTAGGCCCTATAGCAAACTTGAAGATATCTTCCCTTCAATCACGGAGGAAGAAAAAGTAGTCTTTATGTACCAGTTGGGTGACCATCATACCTCTGTGGCTCCATTTCTGTGACCTTCTCTGTAGTTCCATAGCGTGTTAGTGTCATCTTAATGGCTAGAGCTGCCCAAATACTTTTCAGCTTTTCAAATATTTGAGGCTAATTTTTGTTTTACACAGTATTTAATTACCTTTTCTCCATAGAACAGCAGAGGAGAAACTTTCTCACCCGTAGGGACTTCACTAAGTAGGCAAAGCTGAAAATGTGACCCAGTTTTCTGGTTTTAGAAATAGCATCTACTTGCCATTTCTTAGAAATTTTAGAAATGGCATCTACTACTCCCCTTAAAGTCCCAACACTTTAAGGAAAAAATAATATTGTCCTGATGTTTCAGTTGGTGCAGGGGAGGATATTAAGGGGTAACATTAAATTTTAAAAATGGGCTTAAAATTCAGCCTCACTCACTTTGGGAGGTTCTGGAGACTACACATTAAATGTTAGAGCACTGTGATTTCTCCACTCTTCCTGTAGATCAGGGGTCCCCCAACCCTCCCAGTTCATGGACTGCTACCAGGCCACGGCATGCTAAAAACCGGGCTGTGCAAACAAATGAAACCCCATCCACGGGATGCAGGCAGCATGCGAAACACCCCCTGATCCGTGGAAAAACCTTCTTCTACGGAATTGGTCTCTGGAGCCCAAAGAGTTGGGGGCCTCTGCTGTAGACAGTCTGATGACCATTAATTTTTTAAAAAATGGCCTCCCATTTACTTGTCAGCTTCAGCAGACTCACAAGTCAGTTTCAGCCACCCTTTAATTCTTTCATCTCCATGTCTCTTTTGGTCTAATTGCAGAATGGATGAGATGATATAAACATTTTGCTATTTCATAATGCAAAAAAACTAGAAGGCTCTGATGTACACTAAAAAGCAGATAAATAAAATAACCCCGCACTTATTTACAGGTAAATTCTTGTTCAATAAATTGAAGCCGTCCAGGCAACACAACCATCATTTGGTTGAAGAATTCCAAATTGCTGTTCACAGTTTTTAAACTTTCAGAGCAACCCCTGAGTGTAACGTGAGAATCTTCTGAAATAACTAATTTTAAATTAAACTTGTAATTGGCCAGAATTTTTAAAAATGGCTACTAAATATATTTTCATATATGTAGTTTATTTTTTTTTAAATAGATCTTATAAAGTTGGTACAGGATTACCTGGATGTAAAATTTTGTATAATAATTAGACACGGGATTGGAAATTATGATTTGGAACAAAATTATTTAAAAATGTGTTTCAGCCTAAAAGTTATTTTTTTAAAAAAAAAAAATGAAAACAACTCATTTATATATTGCTGCTTCTTATACATGTTGAGAAAGAGCTCAGGACACCAGAAAGTTTTATAATAAACTTTGTCTGTGATCTTCCATTCCATTTTCAAAGCATTTCAAGCCTATCCTTTCCCCAAAGCACCTTTCTTCAGTTTCTTCCATCATGAGCCAATGCTTAACTCTTTCTTGGGGGTGATGCAGGAGCATGGCAGGCAGCTGCTCTCCCATTGAAAAATGAAGAATAAAATAAATGAATAAAATATGCATTTTAACTGCCTCTGAAAAAAATGGCAGTCCGGATTTGCCAAGATCTGGAACGTTGTTGTTTGAAATGCATCCCAGCCAGACTGTATGTCAAGGGACTGTCCAGGTGCAGAGATGCTGTAACACTATTAGGTAGGACTTCATGGAACTAGAGAGCAAAAGTGGATTGGGAATAATTTTGTTTCCGTTTTCTTTAGACTAGGGTTTTCCAAATGATGGATTGTTAGAGGGATATCTTGGTGCACTCCAAGTGTTTAAGATTATGCATTTCAACATTGTTGGTTAATTTCAAGCAACTGGAAGGAATTGGGAGTTTTGGTTGAAAACATATATTGTCACTATGATCCTAATTCCTAGTAGAAGTTTCAAGGGAAGAGTTTAAAACAATCTTGTCAAATTTCATCTTGAGTGGCACGGTAGATAACACTATAAAGGCAAGCTCCATAGATCCACCTTTTCCCCCCCAGAAAATGTTTTAGTTAACTTCCAGTTTTGGTTTTGAGAGTTTAGAAATACTTGGGTATTTCTCTGTAGTTATGTATAGAGACTCTCCTTCTCTCCCTAAGATATTGTATAAATTTTTCATCTGGCAATCTCTTACCTGCTGTTGTCTGTTCAAAGGCTCTCTGAGTTTCTGTTGCCTTCTGCTTTTTTTTTTTTTAAATCATCATCCTAAATTGCCTCTCCATCTAAGATCTGATAGCCAATCTGTAGTTTCTGACTAATTATTGGTCAGGCTACAGACATATAATAATACACAAAGGATAGCTTTTGTCTTTTCTAATTTCTCTTCTTTGTATCCTGATCTTTCCAAAGTCTCTCTGGTAGGGTAGGCTCACCATACTTGACCACAGTTATCTGTTCTGGTGCCTTTTACCTGTTTTATTAAAATGTGGTCTTTAGGGCTATCTGGGAGAAACATAGTTCCTAAAAAGATCCTGATCAAGGAAATTTTATGAAATATGTTTTGGTTTCCTATCCCCTTTTAAAAGAAACAGCTGCCATAAGTTTCAATGAGGAAAATAACATACTGAAAATTACATCAAACTTTTATCTCTCCTTACATCTTCCAAGAAATATTTTTTCTCTACTTCTTTAAAAAGTAGACATGCTTTTCACACAGGGTTGTTGTGGGACTCCATATGTTGTGATGCATTTACTTAGGAGTTGGGGGAAAAGTGCAATATAGAGAATGGCAAATAATTTTGTACTTAAAGAGTTTTACAATCCATTGAGAATTTAGTTTAAATAGAAATGGATCTTCTCCTGCTGAATTCTGTGAATCATTCATGATGAGAAATTATGCTTTCAGATAGCCAAGTTGACTTTAACTACAACTCTAGTTTTGTTACTACTAGCATACAAAAAGTTTTTCATTTATAGACAATGTTGTGCCAAACACTACAGTGTGAAGAATTTGGGTATCCTAATTGTATGGGTTTAAGAACCTGAGTAGTCAAAATGTGCTATAACAAATAAATATAATTAAAAACATGTTCAATAAACTTTTATATTAGATGTCCTCCTGTTCTTGGTATCATGTCTCTTTCTTTACTGGGGACAGATGAATATCAAATTAGATAAATGCATGCACAATAGTAGTATTCAAGAAAACAAAGAATCTTTGGGATTCACAATATTTTCCTCAGACCCATTGTGGAGAAGGAAAGATTTTATTAATTATTAGTGGATACTATTGCAGAAGATTTTTTTTTAAGTGGAAGAATATATTGCCATGGATATAAGTGGTGGGAAGTGGAACTATAAAAGGAAGTGATACTCCTGAAGTTCTGAAACTCTTATCAGAAGCCCAAGAGAGATTCTCTGTTTTGTTTCCTCTTTTTTCCTTGAAAACAATCCTTACAAGGGAAAAAGTATGCACTGAGACCAGCATACTAGTTGGGCTAACTTCCTTTACCCGATAAGTATGTGGAGGTGTTAAGAAGAGTGTTCGAAACTGCACATGCTTTACTATTGTTCTACTTTTGGGCTGAGGTTGAGATTTTCCTTTCTTGGAATGAGGTGGGATGGTAACAGCAAATCTGACATATCAGTGTATCTCCTTAACAGTCGGAGCCTGGAACAGGAAAAATTCCCTCCCACCCTTCTGGCATAGTTAGAAATGATATCCTGAAACACTAGGTCAATCCATAGGGAGAAACAAAGATGTCTCTGATGGAGATATGCAAGATACATTGCCTAAGGCCAATGCCTGTTAAAGTGAGGTCCTCTGGAGGTCCCCAAGTCCTCAAGGGTTCACAAGGTCAAAATTATATGCCATTTTACATTGAAAAATAATGCAATATTAAAATCCCCCCCTCAAACGATTGTGAGAAGCAGTAGCAGCAGTGAATGTGTCAACTCTAATTTTTAAATATAACCCACGCAAACAAAAGCTCTTTCGGTGTTCCCCATAATTTTTAAAAGTGGGAAGATGCCATGAGAGAAAGAAGTCTAAGGACTGGTCTAGGCAAAAGGGATTGAAGTTTTTCAAGTCCATGATGGGATGACATTCAGAAGCGACTCAGGCATGTGCCTTCCTAATTTGTTGAACTATAAGGAGGAGGAGGTACAGAACAATTGTCTTGCAAGTTTCTGTTTTTATAGCTAATTTCAGTAAAAGTAGTTTTAATCTGCCTGTGGAGCTGGCTTCCTGGTCTGGTTTACTTCCTTCTGGGGCTGACAGCATCACTCATATTTTCTAAAAGGTAAACTGCTATGGGGGCTGGTGAACTGAGTTCTCATTAACATATCTTGATTGAAAATAGGCAGGGCTAATATGATTTCAATAATGCTTTTTTTTTCTTTTTGAAGTGTTGGGAAATTATGTGGAGTGAATAACTGTGGCATTTTTTTTCTTAAAACAATGAAGTAATAAACATTTGTGATTGAGCAATCCCATTCCTCGGTTAACATAATGCCAAGATATACCCTGAAATATATGTATATTCTAGTGATGCAACTGAAAGGATTTATCTTTTTCCTTTGATTGTATCAGAAAAAAGCAATGAAAGCATAGTGCTCTTCCAAGCATTGTAAGGGGATTGGTATTGCTCTTTCCAAATAGCAATTTGGTTTATTCCAGAGGAATCTCATTTAAATTAACGTAAGCTTAATGCCATGGGTAATGTAGTTGCTCTGTTTTAAACATGACCAGAGAGTATTCCAGAGAAGGCTTTTATTGCACAATAGTCTTGCCTTAGCATGGAATTTTATGAAGAGTCAATCTCTCTTTTTCCATTTATAAGCCTCTGATCCTACACATGTGTTGCCATAATTTTTCTTCCAACGAACTCTTCAGAGGCAGGAGGGAGATGATATAATTACAAATAAATAATTATAATAATTATAATGAAGGCAAATATAGGTGTCCCAGGATAATGTTGCAGGATTCAATCTGGGTCAGTCACTGGGACCAGAGGTTTAGTCTTCTGAGCTTTTGGATTTGTGCTGGAATCCCCACGGAACTTCTTTCTCACCACAATGTGTGACACATTCTGATGAGAGAAAGGCTCCCTGAGGATGGGCTCCAGCACGAGTCCGAAAGCTTGAAAGACCAAACATCTGGTTCCAGTGACCGACCCAAATTGTACCCTTCAATTACACAGATGTCTCAATAGATCTAAATCTGGAATTGACTCTACGTCTGCTGAGAAATTACAATTTTGGGGGAGTATTTTATCCGTTAGCATCCATGGAAAATAGTTCTGAATAATAAAGACTAAAGAGCTGCATTAGGATACCTTTAAAGCTCTGTTGCATGTAGATGTATACCTTAATATGATTTAAAATTGCATAGAAGCCTGACCATAAAGAGTAAGATGGCAAACAGCATTCCCATCCTTAAAGGTAATCTCAGATCCTTGGTACAAAAGTGAAAAGGATGAAGTAATAAGCGATTCTTCTCTAGGCTACTGCAGAAAAGGAATGTCAGAATAGGATGGTAAATCAAATTATGCCTGGATCACAGTAAACTATTAAGACAGCACTGCAAGCCATAAGAAGTCGTGAGAAGGTAAGAGTGCAACCAGGACCCTAGGATCCAGTGAGAAACTGTATAGCCATATAAATTATAGAGATACAAAATAAAAGTACTGTGCACTAACAATAAGGACTTTATTTTTTTTTAATGGTATTAAAGATCTATGGGAAATGTTTCTTAATCATTCATTTTGCTAAATAAGGTTCTAACATTGGTCTTCAAGAAAACTTTCTACTCTTGCTGTGCCAAACCAATGAATTACTTAGGCCTTACTTCATGATTCTGATGTTTTGGGGGCTAAAAATCTCTGGGAGTTCGTGGAAAGAAGTCCATCACTGCCAATAAGGCAGATTATTATGTTGTGATTAAAATGACATACAAACATAACATATATCTAATATTTACACATTACACCAAACTCTAAGACAAAAATATACTGGTGTAAGCTTTTACAGCCAGTATCTGTTGAGCAGTGTTGGGTTTCAAAGTTTAGTAACTGTGGTCTTGACAATAAATTTCCTGATGTTTCACTTGGACTTGTGGCTGGCATCTTCACAGACAAGGTGGTCTGTGTACCCTCTGAAAATCCCAGCCACAGTTGCCATAGAAATGTTAGGAAACCTCTTATCTAGACCATGGTTACTGAACCAAGTCCAAGAGAAAGGCTTAGCTAAGTTCAAGAACTGATAACAGAACAATACTGAACATTTTCTGAAGACTTTAGCTTTCAGCTGAAGAACTGTAAGATAAAATAGATACAGCAAGACTGATTCTAAAAAACAGTATATAGCCTTGAACATGTCTCTTGAGCATCTATCCAGTTTATACATCAGCTCATGAAGATACTGTACACAATCCTCTGAATCCATTGACAGCTTTAAACTCTGTATTGATTCCCTGCAGTGAAACACACTCAAAGTTACCTTGTGTAAAACAGAAATGCATCCATAAAATGACTTGGGCTAAAGTGGAATTTTCTATAAAATGTATAATTTAAAGAGTTACATTGCCTAATAAATTCATGCTGCTTCTAAATATCCTTTTCTGCCCCCTGTTCTGAACTTGCTAATAGTGAACATAAATCATAACTCCTTAATTTTCAAGAACATAGCTGGCACTTGGTCTGGAATTTTATTCCTTAATAGCGCCAACAGCTATAAGGCAAGATTGTCCTGAAAATTAAAATGCTTTTTTGTTGATACTGTTTTAAGCAACTAACTTGCCTATGGTTCACCTTCAAATAATTTATATTATTATATGTGTATTCCTACAAAAAAGACCTCTACTGAAGCATGAGTTGCTACTATTGAACACAGACTGCTTGTACATTATGGGTGCGTTGGGAGGTCCTTTAAAAGCATATATCCCACTGAGCTATAACTAACGAGGAATAATTCTGACTCCAGAGACCTAAGTTGGACTTTGTGTGGCAAAACTATTTTCAGTCATGAGAAGGAAGGCCTCAGTTCTGTTTGCTCCTTTACACTCCTTTTATTTGTTTTCTGTGCTTTTTCTGCAGAAAACAGATAATTTCTGTCCTTCCTTAATCTAGCGTCTTTGTTACCATTCACTTTGGGCCATGGTGCCTTAAGTAAATGAAGTATATTTAATTCCCATATAGTATTATGATAAAGCAGTTGGAAAGTATAATAATTTACAGACCACTGGTCTAAACCGGTAATGATTGGTTTTGCCGTTTCTTACATATTCTGTTTTATGATATAGATAATTTTTATTAGAGGTGATTGGGTTTGACTATTTCCAACTAAACCCTGAACCAATGTAACAAGGACATAATTTCTTTCCGTAACCACGAATTTAATAGATTGGAACAAATGTTACATTTTGAACTGCTTCATTGGGCATTCATAGGAAAGGAGGCCAGAGAGTGATATTAATCCACCCAGTTTACGAATTGGGATGGAGGACATTTTAATTGCTCTTGTAGCCATACCCAAAGTTGAAGTTGTGATTAATCAGCATCCCCTGTTATATAGGAGTAACATTCAGATCATCGGACAAGGAGAGACCAGAATCTCTCTCCCTTGAGGTTTTCTCTGTCTTGAAAACAAGCTTGCTATCCCTGTGCAGACTTCCACTCCTCATGACTGTGGCTGGCTCTACAGACAAAGGTGAAGGGTGACCTATTTCATAGCCGAGGTCATCATAAGCATAATTCACATTGCCACAAGGGAAATTCTGCAGCTTCACCAGTTCAATCCCACCAATATCAATGTGAGGAGAATGGTTCTGACTTGGAGATGAAGGCGATGCCTGAGAACTATGGGAGGGACTATAATTCCCATCAAATCCTGAATCTTCTCGCTCTTGCATTGTGTTGAGTTTAGAGCTGGGACTGGATTGGCAATTATTCTCCATAACCCAGGATCCATATGTTGGATTCCAAAGGTTTTTGGTTTTGTTCTTCAACTTATGTGCTGGCTGACTTGTGGAATCCAGTTTCTGGTTTAAGACTGGCTGAGCCCAAGCCCCACTGCTGGAATAGTTGAAATGTGGTAAGCTTGGTCCTCTTGCTCTCCAGTTACTAAGGTTTTCCACTAATAGCTCTTGGGGACACTGTCCATATTTGTTCCCAGAATCATGTTCTTCAAATGCTTGGTGGCTTATCTGAGGGCACTGATTCCCAAGCAAAGGAACTATCCCTGTGTTGCTATTTGGATGTAGCACAGTGCTTCCTTCATCCTCTGGTGTGGGACTGCATTCAATGGGCAATTCGGTATGGATCACGTCAGGATCCTAAAAGAGAAACCAAGATGTTGGATTTCTTGTGCTACTCTTTGTTAAAGCACTTAGCAGACACTCTTTCACAGAGTTGCACAAGACCAAATTAAACAAAATCCATAGATGCATGGTCTTACTTAACTTAGAAAAGATGTTTTGGAAGTCCCAAGACTGCTTTTCTCCAAAGGCAACTGGGCTTTTTTGTTTTTTCCTTGAAGACGTTTCACTTCTCATCCAAGAAACTTCTTCAGTTCTGAGTGAATGGTGAACTGAATATGGTTAATGGTGGATGACGAATTGAAGAAGCTCCTCGGATGAGAAGCGAAATGTCTCCAAGGGAAAAACAAGTCTAGTTGCCTTTTGAAAAAGCACCTTTGGGACAACCATAATCTGGAAGACTGAGAATCTCCACATATATGCTCTGGAAGAGAGATGGTGATTAATTGAGGCAGTAGACAGTATATGTGTGTGTGCCCGACTCCTTCTTTTATTAACGTTTCCCAGAAGTGAAGAACATATCATTAATTTCTGATTATAATCAATTGTGCCTCTGAATATAAAAAATTCTCTTAATTCTTCAGAAAATCTCTTCAGGATGCAAGGAATTGTGGGGTTTTGGATGGATAGGGTGAGAGTGAGGAAGACGACAAATAAGAGTTCAGAAGACAATCACAAATTAGATTGGCCAATAATCAGGGTCATATGATCACAAGTTAGTGAGGGTCCTGAAAAATAAAGTGGTGCCTACAGAGTAAAGCAGGAATAAATCAGCTATTTTGCATAAGACCACCACTTACTTGTGTGCAGTACTTGATCCTTTCTAGGATTGTAGAGAAATTTGGACGGTATTCGGGACTGTGCTGCCAGCATTGTGTCATGATCCGATAGCTTGGAGAAGAAATTTGAAAAAAAGAATAATTTCCCTCAAACAAGTGAAGAGAGAAAGATTTCCCCTTTATTACAAAAGATGAGGTTCCAGCATCAGCAGGGACTTTAAATAAGGGTGAAACAACACTGGTCATACCTTCAGGAGATCTCTGAGATGATTCACATGCACTCATACCATAAGCAAATGTTCAGATGGTAAAAAGGGGGCCATGTTCATAATTTTACAACAAAAAGTAGTGCTAGAAGTTTTTCAACCAGCTACAATAGGAAACCAGGCACAGTCTTCCCTTTCTTACTCTCTCCTTGCTCATTTAGAAGATCCTAATGCTTTTAACGAAAATATAAAGCTGATTTCTCTCTCTAGACCCCTGAATATAAAGTTCTCTCTGTCTGGTTTATCTGCAACTCTTCCTTTCTTCTTTGTTGTTCCTTATTCTCTCTCCCTCTCCCTCCTCCTCTCCCTGTGTGTGTGTGTGTGTGTGTGTGTGTGTGTGCACTGCATATTCTCCAACATGGGTAGGTAGTAAGCATAACATTTATCTAAATTGGTACAGTTTTGATAATCCTAAACTTTAAAAAGTGGTTAACCATATTAAATACAATCTTGATTGTTTTCTGAATGTCCCCCTTTTTATTGAATAAAGCAATAATACTCACACAGGTCCAGGGCAGTTCTTGGGAGGGTCCATTCTTCCTCCACTGGTAACAAACTCTAACACTTCCTGGTTGGTTTTACATGGATAAGGCATATAGCCCAAGGAGAAAATCTCCCAAAGCAGCACTCCAAAGGACCTAACATGAATGAATTCAGAGTATTATCCTTTGGGTTAGCACCATCGAAGTTCTTTATCACAATCTCTTCCATTGCTTCCCAACTGCCCTCCTATTATTTATGGACAGAGAGCTAGCAAAATATTGTTTCCACCACAACAGTCACTGCCACTTTTGTTCATCTTTAAAAATGTGATTTAGCCTGTAATCCTATCTGCAGGTAGTTGGGAAGAAGACTCCTGAGTGCTTTGAATGGACTTCTCAGCAGTTATGAAGCCAATTCCACAGGCCAGGATTAAAGCGAAGTATTTACCAGGTGTCTGTCTTGGAAGTGAAGATGCCTTCCAAGAAAGCTTCTGGAGGCATCCACTTGACCGGAAGCATGGCTCGCCCACCTTTGCGATAATAGCTTGCCCTGGCCAAGTAGAAAAAGAAGATGCTTTGTAAGGCAATACAAAATTCCACTCTTTCCTTCTTCTCTGCAAGACTGCATTTCACAAAGCAAGTCTGAACGTCTATTCCTAAAATGAAACATTCACTAGCATCAATAAATAAAGCACCCATCATTCGACCTTCCTTCCTATTCCATGGATTGCTGCTAGATAATGTCTCTACTGTTGCATAATCAAGTAAAAGTGCTGTGGACTGCTCTCTCAATTTAATCTTGTTAGACATGGATACATTTTCTTCACATTGAAATAAACTTTTAGCCATCCTTCTTCCATGCTTCTTACCTGTAGATATCTCGGGCCATTCCGAAGTCACCAATTTTGGCTACTCGCCCAGAATCAGAACAGGTCAAAAGGCAATTCCTGGCAGCTATATCCCTTTTAAAATAAGTCACACGTGTATAAAGTGGAAGTTAGTAATATTAAAAGACAAGTATTAGATAAATGCTCACTTTTTGCAAAAGCAGCTCTGTTGTTCTAACACTTTATTACATTCAAACAGTCAAATAATGTTTCCCCTGAATAGCCTGTTTCATAGGGTGCAAAATCCACCAAACAAACATAGTTTGCAATGAGACCAGCCTCAGCACCTATCCAATCTTCCTGATGCCAAAAAAAAATCTAAGCCAGATTGGATTTAGTTAGTACAAGCAAACCACCTCCACACTGTTACTGAGAAAGCTACATACTGCTGAAGGGTCCTTGCTGCTCTTTGAGTTTGGTTGTTTTACTAGGTAACATCATCAGCACTGATGATGTTAACTAGTTTGGTAATTTAATGTCTTCCAGAAGCACCAAGGACCCCTCATTTCAACCCTGGGCTACAAATATTCTCCTTTATTGGTATACACTGTTGAGTTTGACCCAAGAGAAGTATTTTTAATTTGACATCTGAGGGAAATTACAAGGCTGTGGAACCCAGTTTTGAAGATTCGCTTTAGCTGTCAAGAGGCACTTTCCCCTCTTTAAACAACTGATGCAGTTGCCCAAGCACACTTTTAATCTTTTGTTAATTTAGTCACTGCTGTAAGTACATGGACATATTCTGCCATTTGCAATGTTCTCAAATTTTCTTGGAAAGGTTGGAAGTAAGTCAGAAAACAGAGCCTGGAGCATTCCCTAAATGGCAACTCTGAATTTTCCAACATAGTTTAATTTAACTTTAGCGTTTAATTTATCATACATATAAAAATGGATTGTCCAGATTGGAATTGCCAGTCAAACAGTGTAATAATGCATCAAACCAGGTTTGGATCAGGCTTTTTTTAAGTGCGGAATAATTCAGAGTCTTCCTTCTCCCCCATGGGTGATCTACTCACCTACTCCCATTAATTATAGTCTCAAAACCGTCTGAATTAATAGCAAATGCAAGTTTCACCACAAGCATTTTTGTTTTTAATGAAGCTTGACAAATGCTCATTTTCTAAAGCTATATTGAAAAGAAGGAAAACAGGAATTATATGAAATTGTTTCACTTCATCACCAGTCTGACTCCTGTTTATGACAGATGCCTCAGGAAATGGAGAGAAAAGCTTGGTCCTTCTTTGCCATCCTGTGATAAAACAATCAATATGTGGCCAATACAGATTTTGTAATTTAAAGCAGAGATGGGTAACATGCACTCTTCCAGATACTATGGAATTCCAACACGTATCAGCCCCATCCAATATTCATGACACTGAAGAAGGACACGAAGTGCAGTCTAACAATATTTCTAAACATGCTTTGCTAGTTGTAAGTTTTGGGAGGCTAACATCTTTTATAAGGCCCTGCACTGCAAAAAGCTATCATCTCCAAATACAGGAGTGCAGTCAATTCAGTATTAGCATCATTGTCATATTTATAGAAAACCCCTTTATAGCTGCATTACTGAGATGTGGCTTATACTTCGCACGTTGCTGATAGCTAGTAATTTCCCTCAGATATCACATGTTTTCTCAGCAGTAATATGGAAGTGATTTGCCTTGCACTAAATCCAAATCTGCTTAGCTTTTTGGGAAACAGGCAAGGTGGAAGGGAAGAGATGCCATCTTAGTCTTCTGATGCAACACTGCCATCTAGTGGAAACTAGAATATTAAAAGTAGTATCTGGCGGATATTTACATACATATAAAACATATTACATATAAAATATTTTATATTTACATACAAAACATGTTACATGTATATTACATGTAACATGCCTTGCAGCAAGGGACATAATTACTTTCTTTGTATATTCTGGGACTGGCAGGTACCTGCCGGAATCTCAAACCAGAGTCAGAAGTTTGACTTATTTATTGGGGAGAATGATACACATTGAAAAAAGATGAAAGTACAAAAAAATGAAAGTATAAAAATTGCATTTGGCTTTTTGATATAAGTTTTAGTTTATTATTTTACATAATTTACATGATATCATTGTTTTATACTAGATATGTTGTAATATTATATTATAAATATTGTTCCTGGATAGTAAACAATATAGATCACACTGTAATTCATAAGTTACTTGAGATAGTACCAAGTAAGGCTACCACAGGTAGCTGCTGTTAATCTCAGAAAATCTCAAAGTAAATGCTGAGAATTCTGCTTGAGATTTTTAGAAAGTCATGATTCTTCCCAATATCCATGGAATGAGTTTTTATCTATTTTGAAATAGATCTGCCATGCAGATCTATTTGGATGCTTCCAAAAGTACCCATCCTAATATTAGTACACATTACATAGCTTTCCCATCTTATTGTCTTTCCTGGATATTTGTGTAAAAAAAGAAAAAAAGACAGATGAAGTGTAGGAAGGCATTGGACAATTACTAATGAAGGAACTCTTCAGTGAAACAGCACAATATCAGCCCAATCAGTGAATGCTCTAATCACAAGTTTCCACAGTTTTGTGGTAAGAAATTGGAAGCCCACATTGTCTTTGGAGATTCTTAGTCATCGAGGTCATGGCTGTTCCAAAGGTGCTTTTTCAGTCAGAATTGAAGAAGCTTCTTGGTTGAAAAACGGAACGTCTTCAAGCAAAAACAAAGACAGTCCGTTTCCTCTTTAAAAAGCACCTTTGGGACATGCACAATATTTTTTTCCCAAATGACACAACATGGGAAATGTAACCTTATGTAGGACCATCGATTAAAAAAAAAAATATGCATAGGAACCCAACATAGAAAAAGCATGTCTTAATCATTATGTGGAAGAATTTTACCTACCGGTGAATGAAATGGTTCTCCTCAAGATATTTGCACCCACAAGCAATGTCTCTGGCAATATTTAGCAAGTCCAGCATTCTCAAAGCAGATGGCTGATTCTGTATGGCATGCCATTGAGAGACAAAGAGGAAAGCAAAGAAAATTAAATTCAGAGAGTCCTTGTTTACAAACTGCCTCCTTTAGTGACCATTCAGTTATAATGATCATGAAAAAGTTAATTTCACAACCAATCCTTGAATGGATGACCTTCGCGGGTCATAAATATAAAGCAAAAGTAAGTTGAAGTAAGATCCTAAGCACAATGGCAGTTTCATTTAGCCATGACTTGTCTAATGACTGAGTTGCCAGTTATGGTCGCTAAATGAGGATTAAAGTGGAAGTGAGAGAAAACTATTCACAATGTTTAATTGAGCCCAGGTTCTGTTTGAAGTGTCACTCTCTCCTACTTCAGAAATTGAAACGAGATAGGGAAATATTGACCTTACTTGCAAATGTCAGGTACAATGATCTATTTCAGCTCAGAATTGATGTCCCTTTCAGATAGAAGCATACTTTGTTTCTGTCCCACTTGAAAGAACAAATAAAAACAGAGGGAACAGGAACCAAATTAAAAGTGGAAAAGCTGTCTCTCTCCCTCCCTCCCTCACTGTGCCTTCTGCCCTGCCAGCTCAAGCCAAGAAAGATGGTGATTTCCAGAAAAAATAAACATTTCTTCTGTTATTTTTCCGAAGCACTACATGCTTATTATACACTATATCCTGGGGTTTCAAGTAAGAGGGAAATTTGACTTTTGAAGCTTTTCTTTTTTGGCTCAGAGTGCCTAATGCCAATCCCACATGTAGAAACTCAGCTAGGATCGCGCAGCAGGCCAACCCATGGCATGAGGTAATTTTAGAACAACATGGCAATCTTTTTGATGATTAGAAAAAAAAAAGGTTACAAAAAAGGGAATTACAATGAAATGTTGAGGAGATTGGTTTTATTAGAGTTGTATGGAAAACTGCCAAGGAGGAGAGGAAGGCACGCATATACATATTTCATGTTTCCCAGTTTTTATGTCCTTTTTCCTTTTTCTATCTTTTTTGTTCGTCTATTCGTTTTCTCTTTCTCACATTTACTTTACTATTATTTTCTTTCTTTGAATGTAATTCTTATATAGTATTTTTAATTTTTTTTAAGTGAACAGTATGTCTATCTTTATACATAAGAGGGTGAACAATGCGAGTACTAAAGAATTATTGTACAACAAGATAGGTGGCTAATAAATTGTATAAATAAGTAAATAAAAAGACAAATGTAGAACTGAAGCACCTTTTTATCAGAGATGTCCCAACCCTTGCTCTAAAGTCTTGGATAATGCCACACTTGAAAACTGGCCAGGCAAATTTCAAAAAGAGCAACCCACACTTCCAAACTCAGCAGGGTTTTTGTAAGACGTGTATAAACTACTATACATACTTGCAGATAATCCAGTGTGTGGAGAAGACAAACCCAATTTTGGAAGTGAATTTTGAGGGATCCCTGGTGTTCTCCAAGCTTGGTGGTTTTCTTGCAGATGCTTCATTATGCAAACTAGGTAACATCAACAGTGCTAATCAGTGCAGTGGTCTAGTACGGAGGATTTAACTAGCGTGGGTAATGATACATC
>JANHFL010004911.1:42102-54203 GCA_032468155.1 Oxyrhabdium leporinum
CTGCGAGAAAACAGCCAAGCTCTGAGAGCACCAGGGACCCTTCAATTCAACACTGAGCTACAAATATTCTCCTTTATTGGGGTGTATTCTGGCAACTAAAATTTTGGCTTATCCATGAGTACAGGTAATACTTGTTAAGTGACTGCAACTGGGGCTGGCAACTTCATTGTTAAACGAAGCTGTCACTAAGTGAAACCATGACTATGGTTATCACCTTACATCACCTTTCTTTTGTTTTACAGACCTACGAAGTGTAAAAAGGTGAAGATTGGTCATCATCATCATAACTGCAAATGGTCACTAAACAATCACTAAACCTGCATATATGGTAGCTACTTTATTCAAGCTGTGTAATAACGTGAAAATAAATCCTGTTTCAACAATTCATTGGATGCCAGAGCAGGAAAGGGTTGGGAAAAGGAAGCGCTGACTCACCTCCCGAGGCCGATTCTCCCGTAGGAAGCTCTTCATGTCTCCTCCAGTCATCAGTTCCAAAAGGATAAAACGAGGCAATGTTTGCAGGCTCACCCCAATGCACTGCACTATATTCTGGTGACTGAACTTACTTCAGATTAGCCACCACACAGCAGCAAAACAGAGGAAGAAAAAAAATAACATTGGTCTTTGATAGCAACCAAGTTAATCTCTTGTTAAATTCTGGTTAATTGCAATTCTATGCAGTGAGTGATTTTAGACCTCAGATGTCTACTATCAGACCCCTTAAAGACCTGTAGATAATGATTAATTATATTAGAGGGCAAATTTTGAGTAGGGTAGCTCCTTGTTACCACTTCCCACATTTATTCTTGTGTATGTTAAATTTCCCAGCTTTTTTTGTGTAATACATGGAGTCCACCAACACTCCATTCTTAAAAGTTGGCAACAAATTATGGCAGTACTTGACTTTTTTTCCAGAAACATAACCGGTCAAATGGGAGCACTAAAGCTGTGAAAAACTTCGGACACTTATTTTAATAACATAAAATTCTAGTTTTCCAAAAACTAATTATTAGGTGCAAAAAAATAGGTGACTGATCTTATCTACGTGCTTGAGAATATAACTTAGCTAAAAACCAATCTCATTCCTCATTGCAGAATGGCACAGTGGTTATGTTATTTGGACTAGGGAGATTCAGGTTAAACCCCTTCAACCATGGAACTCACTGGCTGACTTTGGGCCAATCCCATTCTCCCAGTTCACTTTCCCTCTCAAGGTTATTATAGCGTTAATATCAGGGATGATTACCATGTAAATCACATTGATTTATCGAAGAAATGGTTACTATGAATACAATAAGTAAATTAGACCAAAAAAATAACACTGCTGAAATTGAAATGGAACAATCTCTGTCAAAACCACTAGATTTAAGCTTCTCTCAATTGCCATGATGTTGATAGCTTGTTAGTCCACCCAAGCTTCCCATGTCCCCAGGGTTGCTGTTGATAATAGGAAAAGCAGATATGTTTCCATACTTAGATGGAAAATGTTTATATCATCACATTCTTAAAAATAATGATCCCAAGATGGATGCCATCTGTACATATGTATAATTAGATTTCCCAGTGAAGAAATGCTGATGTGAGTACAGAAAGCATGAATTGTTGATATGATTTGGTCTCTCATAACAATCCATAGTGTTAAATTGCTAGTAAACCTCTTATTGAGAAATAATGCCACTGGGAAAAGAACAGGACTTAACACTCTTTGAAATTCAACCAAACTTTAAAATACAATTTTAGAGGTAGCCTTTTGCTTTTGTGTAAATAAATTTGCAGATGGAACCATATCGGTTATAGTATATTTAACTTATCCATGGCAAAACAGTCATTCTATGACATTAAATGACATACATAAACAGACAGTTCTGGGCAACCAACTCATTATTGCTGTTTGGACAATCAATGTATTTAATGTTTTGTTTGTTTTGGCCTTCAGACCAGGATTCTTTTGAATTCTGTGGCGAGCCTTAATTGCTTTTCCTGTGTTGTAAAAAGTAAAAACAAACTCTCCCTCAAGTGAGGCTTGAAACATAAATACTTATAATTCAATTATTTAAATAATTAAAGTACAATTTATAATTAATCAAAACAATTCTCCCTGCTTCTTGTTTCAAAAGGATTACATTGTTTTTCTGAAGTTCTCTTCTACAAAAAGGCAATAGTTACCCAACTGAAAGGATGTCCATGAATATATAACAATCTCATACATTTATCAATAATTGGAATTGTGACTTAACTGAACTGTTTTATTGGTTATTCATTCATATTTGAATTTTCTGACTTGAAGAGTTACATGCAACCCAATATGCAAGCCATGCTGGGGTTGAGCCCAGATTTTTCATTCTCCCTTTGGGAGCATCCCTGGCAAGCATCTTTTTGGGTTATTGCTGGATTATTTGCAGGAAACAGGAATGGCAAATCTTACTACCTCCTCCACAGTTCAGGCAATAGAAATCATCCCAGTTTGCTGAGATGGATACATCAACTTTGATTAGAGAAAAGTCACAAGCTATATTTATTGGTGACTAGAAGTTTCTAATATTATTTTTTGCATGAAAAAATAAACTTTTGATTTATGCTTTGTTGATTAGACAGGATAGATTATAAAAAAGAAAAGTATTATTATTTAACTTTAGAAAGCTTAAAATATAATTGTAGTTATAATTGCTGTGAGGAATGCTACTTTTTAATATCTTCCCCATTTTTCTTTATTTTTTTTCTTCTCTTGCACTTTTTTGCTTTTGCTTTTGCTTTACTTTTTCTTGTTTTTATTCCTTACTTTGTATTAGTTTTATTGTGTAGTTTGGGTGTGTGAACAATTGTTTGTATAGGATTTTAATTTAAAAAAATAATTGAAAATGCATCCCAGTCACACAAGTTGCTTCTTAATGGAAGGAGCCCTCTTCATCACACCAGCTTTTAAGGTATCCAGTCCATAGAGCTTTTCAAGATTATAGCAGGTCAGCTCACTTATCAACTATAATTGTGTCTTTAACTGAAGGACTTAGCCAAAAAGGATTTCAGGAGAGTATGGTTTAGCAAATGGTTGCAGAGGCCTTAGGGTTGGCTGAATTCCTCTTAGGTCTTGTGCACAACCTCCCCAACTTCAGCTTGAAGTTCTTGAAAGACACCTCCATATCATGCAGCCTTTTCTCACCCCCCAATCCTTAGCTAATGTTTTTTTCCCCTCAAAATGAAGCCGTGTATGGTGATTCAGCTGCAGTTGAGCTGACAATGCAATACCAAATGGGATCTGTCCAGCTCCTATAAACTGTTTCTGCTGCTGGGGGCACACCCCACCCCCTGCAGTCATCCACAGTGGGTAGGGGCTGACAAACAGGATGCCTGGTTTTATGACCCTTTGAAGTAATGTTTACTCTTCCCTCCCGTATCCTCTGTGCAATATACAGGTTGGCAGATTGCGCAGAGGAGCAACTCTTGTTGATAGAAGAGTATCCTCTTGTTTCAGACAGTTTCACCCCCAGCGCAGTGTGTTAGCTTGTTACATAGGGCATCTGAGAGGACAGAGTATGATTGAAGTCATACTTTCACCTCTCAGATAGCCAGCATTGCTGTGTCAATCTCCATCATCCCATCCTCATGAATCAGACAGGCACTGCAGGTGATCAAGGGATGGTTAGGGTCTTATCAGTAAGGCAAAAACAGAAGTCCCCCAGCCACCCCATTGGTCAGGTTCTAACAGACTACTAAACCCAACACTTTAGCCATCTGGCAGAACTTCTCTCCACATCAGGTCTGGCTTTCAGAAAAGTTTTTCTTGCCAACAGGGTAGCTTATCAATCATGCCTCTCAACTTTGCTGCAATAAACTGTTAAGACATCAGCCCTCAGACTTTTATTCATGAAGCAGTGTTACAAAGGGTTATGGGGACAGATCAAGTTTATTCTGAGGTACCGCTTTATAAAGCCTTAGTAAGAGCATACCTGGAATACTGCATCCAGTTTTGGCCACCAAATTACAAAAAAATATTGAGATTTTGGAAAAAGTGCAAAGAACAACAACTAAGATGATTAAAGGCCTGGAGGCTAAAACATATGAAAAATGGTTGCAGGATTTGGGTTTGACTAGTCTAGAGAAAAGAAGACTGGGGGGGACGGGACATGATAGCAGTATTCCAGTATTTCAGAGACTGCCACAAAGAGGAGGGGGTCAACTTATTTTCCAAAGCACTAGAGGGCAGGACAAGAAATAATGGATGGAAACTAATCAAGGAGAGAAACAACCTCTGGAATTGAGGAGAAACGTCCTAACAGTGAGGACAATTAACCAGCGGAACAGCTTGCCTTCAGACGTTGTGGGTGGTTCATCACTGGAGGTTTTTAAGAGGAGACTGGACAGTCACTTGTCTGAAATGGTATAGGGTCTCCTGCTTCAATAGGGGTCTGGACTAGAAGACCTCCAAGGTCCCTTCCAGCTCTATTCTGATTCAGGATTTGCATGAAACTAGCTGTCTAGAAGTGCTGTTAGATATTCCTTCTAGAAATACACAAGTGTTTTTTGGAGAGATGGTGAAGAGGGGAAAAGAAAACCTAGGCTAACAAAGACAGTCAGAAACATTTTGGGAGAAGAGTCCTGAGAAAAACAAAGGAAAAAAACATCATAAGGAGGAATTTCATTTCCCAATCCTGTTTTGGCTATGATTTCTGAAGCTTCCCCACCTTGCAGCTGGCATGGCCTGTCTTCAATAAATGCATCCTGCATACTCTAGGCTTAGGAATTTGCATTTCAAACTCAGGAACTTTAAAAAGTATTGATTTTTCTTATAACATACGCTACACTTGCTCAGCGTGGAATAATTAAAGAAATATTCCATTGCCACTTAATCTCGATAATGTCTCATTTTCTTGAAAGATGGAAATAGCTAGCCATAAAAACATATTTGAAAGTATCAGTTGGACACATATTTAAAAAAATGCAAAAATGCACAAGTGGCCACTCAGATGTCCTTCAGTTTGGGTGGGATGTAGTCATCTCTGGTTGGGTCTCAATCACTTGTTGGAGCTGAAGAGGGAAGCAATCTCTTACAAATGGCTCTAGGAATGTTTTTCATGCCAAGCATTTAGAGAGAGGCAGATAGCGATTAAAGCTGATCAACTTCTAGCTATAAATCAAGGTACTTTTCTGATGTGGAGAAACCTGCTGAAATTTTCCTAAGGTGTGTCTCATTTCTATTAAAGAATGTGTGGGTGTGGATGGGTGCATGGGGAATACAGTGTTGAAACTGCCTGTCATGAAGAGTCAACTCAGTCTTTGGGTTTTCCTGAGATGCTGAAGCACCTCTTTTTTTGAAGCTATTATCCAATTTTAATTGGAAATACTATAGCCAGACCCTGAAGATGCGTTGGTCTGTAGATCCAACAATTCCCAGTCGGCATGGTAGGCAGGAGCTCTGCATAATGGTAGTGTTTATACTCCATTTTCTGACCCTTCCTTCATACCATAAGCACCACAGAAATAACACTGCATAGGTGGAGAGGATGTATCTGACCAGAATGACCTTGAAAAGATCACATATAGATAATATTTGGATTCGAGATAACCAGGAATTGGGAAGTTTTTTAAAAAATCTTAGAAGAAAGCAGTGGCAAAACATTTAATATTGGCAACAAAACCATATGGGTCTTAGTGAATCCTGAGCCCAATTAAAAGGAGACCTGAAAACAGAGTGATTTAATAGCAACTGGCATTTATTAAAATATGCAACTAATAACATGTAGAGATGAGGAAGGTGTTCAGTGCTGACCAATCCATCCTTTTACATGAGTACATTCAGCATAGTCCTCTGCCATGTGGCAGCTATCTGGGAGTGACTCATGTTCTGGCACTGTCTTGTGTGAGCATTTATGTTTCTATTGCAACTCTCATGTAGACACCTATTTATAGGCTGCTAAAAGAATTACCTCAATGAAGCCCTGAAGGAATGAAATCAACTAGGTGATCCTTCCCCAGATGATGATACATGAAAGTAATGGATCTTGAATTCAAAAGGACGAGAAGAAGATGGCCAACTAGCTGCTTAGCTAGGTCTCTACTAAGGAGTCTCTACTCAATGGAACTTCATTAGATATTTTGAAAGAAATATTATTGAATAATGATATGTGCAGAGAGAGAAAGAGAAAAAAATGGAACAGAAAACAGTAAAAGTATAATACTGAAAGTATAACAAACAAAAAAGAAAAGAAATATAGTATGTAAAAGAAAGACTTCCCTATCACAAAAGTATAAACAATTTTAAGAATTTATCTCTTAAAATACAGCAGATAATCTCTTTATTCCATATTTTATCTATGAACAGATCCTTCAAACTTCCTCACTTACTCTTGATCAGCAAAAATCCATGAAGGGTTATCAGATATAACAAGGTGTCAGTTTTAACCTTGATCAAATAAATCCACTTTATATTCCTTCCTTTTATTTTTAACAGTCTTGATCTTTAATCCCTTCAAATCATGTCCTAGACTTTGTTTAGTTTTCATTTTTTTTTCTTTGTCCCGTCTCACAAATCCTTCAGAACTTTAAGTCTCTTCTGTAAGGAGAGTCATCCAAATCATTCTTTTGGTTTGCCTTTTGTGTATCCCTTGTAATTATTAAGATATTAGCTGGTTTCATTTGCAAATCCAGTATAGTATCTTTTTCCATATTATTCTTACAGCTAGTCATTTTTGAATCCGCTTTCAGATTGGTCTCAATCTTGTCCACTAAAACTTGTTCCTCTTCCATAACATCCTTTAAACATAGTTTATCTATAGAGGCAGATATTCCTAAAATTAATTTCTGAATCCGGTATTCAAAAATATCCTCCAACACATCCAATATTAAAGTGATTTGCTCCATTCTGTGTAAGACAAATTAAATTTTCTTCCTTTTTAATTGTAATCTTTATTTCCTTTTGGTTTCCTGTAGTGTCCTAAGTTCAAATTGTTCTATCATGTCTTCTTTAAAGAAGTCAAAACAACAGCCTTTTCCAATGCTACCGAGAGAGGTTTGGCTGGCCAGAAAAACAATATCTGGTCACCAATTTCACTGCAATGCTATCTCTACTCCTTTAGAGATGTGTAATTTGCCACATCCCCACCAGAAGTCCTCAGTATGTACATACTTTGAATGAGTGTAAGTCAGAATTGCACTGTCAATATATAAAACTAGATTTTAGCAGCCTCCGGTTGCCTAGCTACAAGGGGGCTGTGCTGTATACTGTATCTTTATCTATGCTGTTTCTGTTTCCCTGATCTGGTGCCTCAGAGCTTGCTTGAAACCGTTTTGCATTCAGTCTGTTCCTAGTAAAAGTGCTTTTCTCTAAATCTATGGAGCAAGGATTCTTTTTTCCTAGGAATTGAACAGAGGCAATCCTGACAGTAAGCAAGCTCTGCTTTAATGGTCAACCAGGAGACAGCAGTCTACCGTGGGGGCCAAGCATCCAACGTCCAACAATGGCAGTGAGCTAGAGGAAATTGGAGCTACACCCGGCTCCCCCACTAAACCACACCGGACTCAAGGTAAGGCAGAATGGCAAGAGGAGATAGACTTCAGCGAGAAGCCCATCAGGCTCAGGTGGGCAAGGGGCGTGGGTCAAAGGGAAGACATGCCCCCCGAAGAGAAGGCGAGAGGAAGCCATGTTGAACCAGGCTCTGTTCCTGATACAACAGGTTAGAGGGAGTCAAAGAACCCAAGAGCCTCCTGCACAGGCAGCTTCTCAGGGTTCCTGGGTCACGCAGACGCAAGCCACTCCGCCTGTAGGGACCGTTCCTCGAAGGCACCAGGCTCCAAACTTCCCAGCCTTGGGGGTTAAGTATGGGGGGCAGGCCATGAGCAATTGGGGTTCTTCCTGGTGCAAGTCTGGAACTACATACAGGAGCATGGGGTTGAACTGGAGATGACAGAAACCCAGATAAGGCAAGTAACCATCGCCCTGGAAGGGGTGGCAGTGGAGTGGATGGTCTTCCTCCACAATGGCAGTGGCCCCCAACTGTGGAACTATGACCACTTTATGGCAGCCCTTCACCAACGGTTCGAGGATCCACTGGCTGAGCATAAGGCTAGGATCTGGATATAGGCCATCACCCAAGGCCAATGGTCGGTGACCATGTACACCCAGGAGTTCTGAGAGTTGGCATGCCGGTTGGCCGCATGGTCTGAAGACATCCTCATTGACTACTTCAAATATGGCCTCAATGATGACATCTACCACATCTGTGTCTCGCACGGGGCCCCAAAAACCCTACAGAGCTGGTATGTGCTGGTAGTGGAAGTGGAAGTAGACCTTGCCCGGAACCAACAATGGAGAGGCGGCAGACAGGGTGAGTCCTCCGTCCCACGCATAAGAAACACTCTGCGAGCATGATGTGCCTCAGACATGGGGAGGAAGGGCACCGAGTTGCGGCATACCAATCCAGCAGAACCAGCCTCAGCGCTACGGCAACTCCTAGGGAGGATGCAATGACACCAACTCAAAGGACCTGAGAGACAGTGCTGAATGGTCTGGAGGTCATAGAGTTCACTCCTCCTGGCTCTGAGGGGTTGGGAACTCTGACCAACTTGGGTGACACTGATAGAGCAATGATGACCCCCTGGTAAGTCAGCGGGTGACCCATGTAACCCTCCCTGTGGAGTTAGTGGTACCCTCTTCAGGAACCTAAGGGAGGATGCTAGCTTTATTGGACTCAGGCTGCACTAGGTGCGTAGTCAGCCCTGAAGTCGTTGAAAAACTGGGACTGAGACTCAAATGGCTGAGAGTGCCTATAGCGTTTTGCCAGCTAGATGGGACTGTAGCTGGAGGGGCCCAAGCTCATTTTATAACTGAACCAGTAGAGATGAGAATGGGAGATCATAAAGAGACTTGGAGTTTTATACTGGCGCCAGGGATGGAGAGGCCCCTCCTACTTGGACTTCTTTGGCTACAGAAATGGAACCCTGAAGTGCATGGTTGTTTTTTTTAAAGATTCAGCAGAAAGTGGCCAAGGAAGAGGAAAAGATCCCAAAATCCAGCAGTGAGAGAAACAAAGAGCAAAGGGAGTTGGGGCAGCAGCTCGGGATCACTCATTGAGTGAATCCAAAATCCCAAAGGAGTACTGGGACTTGAGAGATGTGTTTAGTGAAAAAGGCTCTGATGCACTCCCGTCCTATCGCCCCATCGCCTGCAGTATCGAAGTCCTTCCTGGAACTAAACTCCCAAAGCCTAAACTTTACTTGATGACTCCACACGAGCTAGGAGAACTTCACACCTTCATAGACAAGAACTTAAAACATGGATTTATCCAACCAGCAAGGCCACAGGTGGCAGCCCCAGTTTTGTTATGGGAGAAGAAAGATGGGAGTCTTTGTCTATGTGTTGACTATAGGGAGCTAAATGTATTTTGCGTGCATAGAAAATGTCTACCCACTGCTGCTGCTGAAGGATATGCTGGCGCACCTAGCCAAAGGAAAAATCTTCACTAAGTAAGACTTGTGGGAAGCTTACTACCGGGTGCGAATCAAGGGAGGGTGATGAATGGGAAACGGCATTTAATTGCCCCCTGGGATGTTTCCAGTTCTGGGTGCTCCCTTTCAGCTTACAGGCCCCCCCCCCGTGGTATCCATGCAACTAATCTATGAGGTGCTGCATGACTTTTTGTACAAGGGAGTGTTGGTGTATTTAGTGATATTTTAATATATACTGAAACAAGGGAGGAGCATGTGAAATTGGTACGGGCAGTCCTTAAAAGGCTTCGAGCCACTGAACTGTATGCAAAACGTTTGAGGTATGAATTTCACCAATATAAAATTGATTACCTGGGTTATTGTATCTTAAATGAAAGAGTGGAAATGGACCCAGAAAAGGTAAAGACAATGTTAGAGTGCCCCCCCCCGCACTAGGAGGCAATTGCAATTGCAATTGGGTTTCGCCAATTTCTACCGACCA
This sequence comes from Oxyrhabdium leporinum, assembly GCA_032468155.1. NCBI lineage: Eukaryota > Metazoa > Chordata > Lepidosauria > Squamata > Cyclocoridae > Oxyrhabdium > Oxyrhabdium leporinum. The sequence continues at coordinate 52,022 of JANHFL010004911.1, forward strand.
TTCATCCCCTTCTTTGCAAAGATCGCATTGCCAATTACCAACCTTTTAAAAACTAAAGGTGAAGGGAAGCTGAAACCAGGTCAGCCACTTAAGTGGACCATGGAGTGCAAAGCAGCGTTCGAAAAACTCAAACAACTTTTCACAGCAGAGCCTGTGCTGAAGCACCCTGACTCAGAGGCCCCATTTGTAATTCAGGTTGATGCGAGTGATGTAGTTGTGGGGTGTGGCATTATTGCAGAGGAAATCCCAGGGTTTGCTACAGCCATGCGCATACACTTCTAAGAAACTCACCGAGACTGAACAGAGGTGGGCAATATGGGAGAAGGAGGCATATGCAGTGTGGTGGGCCCTACTCACTTGGTGGCATTTCCTGGAAGGGGCAAGGATGCTGTTTGAGGTATGGACTGACCATAAACATCTGGAAGCCCTGAAAGCTCCGCGCAGGCTATCCGCTAAACAAATCCATTGTGCTCAACGCTTCAATCGTTTCAACCTCGCCCTGTCCCAGAGGGGAAGAATTTTATGGCGGATGCTTTGTCTAGATTACCCCAATGCAACAGTGTTAAAGCTGAAGTAGTCAGACCTGTTATCCCCTTGAAGCAGCTAGCAGCTCCGGTAACCACTAGAGTTCACGGGAAGGAGGAGTCTAAGATTCTAAATGAACTGTGTGAGAAGCTCAAACAAGCACTAGAAGCCGATGAATGGCTTACCACTCACAAAAATGACTGCACCATGCATGATGAACTGGCTTGGGTTGGGGCCAAATTGTATGTGCCCTCAAGTGTGAGGAACACCATATTAAAGAGCACCCATGACTCTAAGTCAGTAGGACACTTTGGATTTGTAAAAACCCTGCACTTGGTTAAGAGGCAGTTTTGGTGGCCCTCATTAAAGAAAGACATTGAAAGCTATGTGGCCAGCTGTCCAGTTTGCGCTGCGGCAAAAAGACCTCTGGGGAAACCTAAAGGGCTTTTACAGATTGTGGCTAATCCCCAGGCACCGTGGAAAGAAATATCTATGGACTTTATCGTGGAATTGCCTGAAAGTGGGGAGAACACTGTTATTTGGATTGTTACGGACCTTTTTTCAAAATAGGTGCACTTTGTTCCCTGCCCCAAAATAGGTGCACTTTGTTCCCTGGCATCTCTGCAAAGATGCCAGCTAAACTCTTTGTACAATACGTGTATAGGTTGCATGGTGCACTGAGCGCATTATTTCCGATAGAGGGGTGCAATTTACATCACAGTTTTGGTGGGAATTCCTGAAGCTATTGGGAACCGCGCAGGGCTTAAGCTCCTCCCATCACCCCCAAACTAATGGGGCTTTGAGAGAACTAACTCAGTCCTGGAACAGTACCTCAGGTGCTACATTAATTACCAACAGGACAGTTGGGCTGACCTTTTGCCTTTCGCAGAGGTAGCATATAACAATTCTGTGCACAGTAGCATGGGGTTCACCCTGTTCAAGATGGCCTCTAGGTAGGACTTTGTAGCTATGCCAGAGCTGCCTCAAGAGAAACCACATGTACCCTCCTTAGCAGAGTGGCTAGCACAACTGAAGAACACTTGGCCAGTTGCCCATAAGGCACTGGAGAAGGCACATCAGGCACATAAGAAACAAGCTGGAAAAAAATTCATGAAGCCAAAGGATTTTCAAGTAGGTGACAGAGTTTACCTCTCCATGAAGTACATTCCAGCCAACCATCTAAGAAACTTGGTCCTAAATACGTGGGCCCATTCCCAATTATTAAAGTAATTAACCCCATCATTGTGCAACTGGAGTTGCCCAAGAATCTAAAGCGTATTCACTCTGTATTTCATTGCAGCTTGTTGAAACTTGAAACTTCGCCCTGCACCCGACACTCTTCCTGTACCCACTCTGACTGAAGGGGAGCAACATTTTGAAGTTAAAGAAATTCTAGATTCCAGAAACCATAGAGGGAGGATCCAATATCTCATTTCTTGGAAACATTTTCCCCCTGTGCAGTCCGAATGGGTGGATGCTAAACATGTCCGGGTGCCTAAACTTCTCCAGACTTTTCATTAAAAATACCCCAACAAACCCTGAAGGGATCGCCTGTTTTGATGTGATGTATTGTATGTTGTAATTGTATAAATTTGTATGGCAAATGCCTCTGTTACGGGGGGAGGGAGAGGCAAATGTCAGCTAGCCTGATGCTTGC
>JANHFL010004911.1:62867-79775 GCA_032468155.1 Oxyrhabdium leporinum
TGCTGCACAGCCAATGCAGGGCTACAAGGAAGGCATGGGCCAGGGGGCCAGAATTGGGTACTAAGCTGATGTCTAAGTTATAAAAGAACGCCATACCTTCTCCAAGGTGTGGCGTTCCTCACATGTCTCTTTTGTATATGTTTGGAACTGTTTACCCAGGTTTGCTTTGATCAAATTAAACGCTGATTCTTTCTCAAGACTCCGCTTAAGTTCTTCTTTTTGGCCTATTGTTGACTTAAGTGTATCGCCAAACCTTGCACAATGTTAAGAACTAAATTTGTAGCAATAGATAATGTTATGCAAGTTGATAACATAATATGAAATTATGTTTTTTAGATATAACATTCTCCATTTCTTTTACCGTGGATGTCCTGGACATGGGCAACACAATAATTTTGGAACAAAATGAAGGTTCAACCTGATATAAACTAAGCTTTATACCTTTGTAGCCTCCTCCTCCACCACCAGATGTACAAGCTCCTCCACCACCACCAAAACCACCAGAAGTGGCCCACTGGAGTTTCTCTAATGCTTGTTGGCAGGCCTCACCACCTTCTCCACCTTCCAGAAGTGATTTTCCAGCCCAGGGAAACTGAGTAATACCTTCCCAACCACCACCTCCACCTGTACAATGTGAAGAGAAAGATGATATTCACAGACAGAAATTGCACATCAGTTAGAACTCACAAATAGATACAAATTCATATACTTTAGAAATGAATTAATAAACAGTAATGTAAGCATCTATAACCTATTTCCAATATTTTGCTATTGTATAATTTCTGTGCCATAAATTAAGAGGTTTCATTTCTTGGAAAATTATCAGCCAGGCAAGAAGAAGGGATCAACTGGGGAATTAGCCTTGAGTCCTTCTGCAGCTGCAAGAGACCTAGGGCTGACCTCTCCTAAGTTCCATGGGGCCTTATCTGTCCCAAGAGAAGTCAGGCAGTCTGGGGAGAGTCTTGTATTATAGGTAGAATATAATAAAATACTGAACTTGAATCTTTCATAAGTGGATCAGGTTGCTTGCACCTGATACCATTACAGGAATGAAAAAATATAGTTTATATTTCTATAATGTTATCCGCCCCCCCTTCTCTCTCTCACACACACACATCTCACACACACATTATATATATTACAGAAATGTTTTACACACACACACACACGCTCATGTGTCCATGAAAGTTTTAGGTATGGCTACTGTTCCTTAGGGCTACTACATCTAGGCTGCAAATATCTGAATGACCACTAAGGGCACTAAAAAATTTTTTATTTGATATCTGTATCCGTCTGATGCCATTTGATAATCAATTGGATTTTACAATGTAGATATAGTGGGCCTAGTTGTTCCTCCAATTTCCAGTGCCAAACACCAACAATCATGAAGATTGCCAAGCATCCAAATGGCTCATTCCTAAATGGAATCTACTTCCAAAAATCCAAGAACATTTTAAAAGCTTAATTCTTGTTTTGGACAACTGGTGTTATGCTGGTCAAGGTCAATCATCTTTCCGCAGTGCTACAAGCCTCAAGAAATCCCAATGTAGCAAGCTAAACTGCACATTACCAAGGATAATAAAGCATAGGGAAATAAACATAACTTTACAAAGTTATTTTTCTAAGTTTCCCTGCAATCTAACATGAGGAATTTTCAGACAGAGAGGGAAGAGTTCATATCTAGTTCCCTGTGTGCTGTGATGGCCCCTGAATATTTTCTTTCTCACACAAAGCTAAAGAAATGCTGAAGGAAGGTGCTGAAGGAAGCTTTTTTCTAAGTTTAATTGCCCAGTGAGGAGAGAAATTTTCAGGACAGTGGTGAAGAACAGAAAACTTGGGTGAGTATATCAATGTTCTGAAAAAGAATTGTACACACGGAGAACAACCAATGCCTTGGACTACATCTTGAAAATCCTCTCCTTTGCATTGCATTCAGGGGTAACTGAGTCAGACATTCTCTCTTGACCCAATCTACTTCATAGGGTCTTGCTGTGGGGCAAAAATCAGGGGTATCCTTGGATACCATCCTAGCTTCCTACAGTATAAAGAACATAGGACACATTTTCAGCTAAGAACAGCTAAGATGACAGGATTTTAACAAATGAAGAATGGCAAACTGGAAGCCTTCTTGGACACACACAAACACAAAAGTTGGCAACCAATCTGGGAAAAGAGCTGGAAATAATGCCAAGAGGAAATTTCAGAGTGAAATGGAAAGGACCATGACAATAAAAAGAACTCATGAGCATCTTAAAGACTACTAAGCATACCTATTCTTGCAAAAGCTTTCAGATTATGAAAAATATCGATTCGGCATGCATGTAGTTGCACATATTGTAATCCACAAAAATCTTAAGCTTACTACAGCATACTTCAAATGCTTAACATTCAGTCTGTTATCTTTGTATTCTTTTAAGTGTTTCAAGAGAGGCCCCAAGATGACAATAAGTTCTAACTGGCCTAAGTTTGCATATACAAGTGTAAAATTAGCATACAGTATATAAGTGTCATGCTAATTTATTTCCTGTGAAGTATCTTCACTTTATATAATTATACAACAGATGTTGTTTGCTCAGCTGTTGGCCCCTTATCAAGAGCAGATCCTCACCTGCTGCTCCAGTTCTCCCACTGACCCCAGGTATTGTCGAGCTGTTCACATACTGTTCCAAGAATGCATCGTCCAGGGAGCTCTCCTGCGCCTTCAGATAAGCCTTTCCTCCACCCCCTGCCGCAACAAGCAAAGGTTCAAAAGCTCCATCCTTCTGCTGCTCAAGAAATCACACACACACATACACACACACACACACAAACACAAGGAAACATTAAGGAAACATCGAAGGTTCAAAGTCAAGCACCAAACAAAACAAAACCCCAAACAGAAATAAAAACTGACTGGAATAGCTAACATTCTTTGGCCGTGAGAGGCAAGCAGTGTTGCCAGTAACTCTTGAACCATCTTACACCTGCCCCTAAAATCAGGAGGGCCAGATCACGAAATTTCAAGCTTTCTAGAGCAAAGTTGAGGAAGGGCTAGGAAAAGTGATGGCCTTTCAGCTGTTGTGGGACCAACATTTCTCTGATCTGGCTTAAAATATTCTCTCTGTCTGAGGAACTTTCATAACATTAAAGACACTAAAGTTCCATACTGAACGTCTATGGAGATTCTCAGTCATCCAAGTCATGGTTGTCCCAAAAGTGTTTTTTTTCAAACAACAACTGGACTTTCTGTTCTTTCTTTGAAATCTTTTCAACAGTTCCAAGAAGGTTCCACACGCATTTGCAACACTCAGGTGAGCCTGATGATACAGATAAACCTCCAGGTGACCTTAATGACTTGCTAGAAGAATGCAAATGACCAGCTGTCTGCAAGGAGTATAAATCCTTCCATTCTCCACCATCCAATCAGAACCGAAGAAGCTTCTTGGATGAGAAGTGAAATGTCTTCAACGAAAAACCAGACAGTCCAGTTGCCTCTTGGAAAAAAAGCACCTTTGGGACTTCCATACTGAACATTCCTCAGCATTTTCAGCAAACCATCCCAGAAATCTTTCAAAGAAACCTTGCCAATGAAACTGGTATGCTACCAATTGCCTCTGTTCTTTTGAACAGCCACGTTAATGATTCAAACCATTCAAAATGAAGAAAAGGACAAAAAAGGAAAAGGGCAAGAACGAATGCAATGTTAACTCAGGGGTTATTCATAATTCAAATTGTCTTGGGCTATTTTAGGACTGCATGGTGGAGGTTTCAATCTGGGGCCATATCATTTATCAGTTGCTAAGCATTTCAGCAATGAACATTTCGATATTCCCGTTGCAATGACTCTCTCCATTGTCTAGAGCTCCATCATGTTTGTACCACTATGTTTAAATATTCTCCAGATGGAAAGCTGCTTCAACTGGCCCTTGAATATTGCTAACTATAGCTAGCTATTGCTAAATAATTGCTAGCGGTCCTTAGATCTTATGCTTGCATAAGATCATGAACACTTACTCGAAACACATAGGTGGCTCCTCCACCCCCGCCCCCTCCTCCAGCCCATTCTGTCAGTCCCTTCGCTTTTTTGTATTCTTCTTCAATTTCTGAGGATTCCCCCAGGCAAATCTGCTTAGTATGATAGTTAATCTGAAAGAGCAGAGGGGAGAAAAAGAATTAAAATCGGAAGAACATTTTTATTTAAATACACAGACAGCTGAAAATATTTCTCCTTTGAATCTTTGATTTATTTGGTTGATAGATTTAGATTTTGCCCTTATTCAAGGAGCTCAATGAAATAGATCTGGAAGTCATTTTTTAATTTTATCAACTGCAGCTGCTCCCTTCAGAATGGAAACCATCTGCAGCTAATGAGGATAAAGTGGGGGAAATGCCAGTTTGGGGTTCAAGTGCTAGGAATTACTTGTGAATGTAGCTGGAAGACTGAGCATGCCACCTGAACCAAATCAACCAATGAGCTTCAGTGACCGACCTCAACCGAAGTTTCATCAGAGCTAATCCAACATGTTAATTATAGCAATCTGAATTCTTCTAAAACAAAGTTTCCCCAACCCTTCCGGCTTTGCAGACTGGCGGGGGGGGGGGGTCAGGGGGGAAGAGGGGATAGTTTGGACAAACGGCAAGTGTGTGCATGTAGCTCCATTTGATTGAGCTGTGGGCATATGAGCTGCCGCTCACACAAATGGACCCCGTCCACACATGCTCGCCTGCTGCTGTTGCAAGTGGCAATACATACGTATGCTTGCCTGCCGCTTCCGTGTCCTAGTTTCGAACAGCTCAGGCCCAATAGTGGGCCGCGGCCCAGGGGTTAGGGACCTCTGTTCCAAAATGATATTAATCTGCTTCAATATTTGTGATCAACAAATTATAGATTGCATATATTTACTACTGCAGATAATATGCACTGTTTTAAAAATCCTGAACACAAGTTGGGCTCACTTATTCTTCACAATAGGTAAAAATGCCACTTTTAACATTTTCTCTCTTTTGTTTATATACTAGGATTTCCTCCCCACCCTCCCAAGTGTATTAGTTACATTCAGAGCTGATCAATATTAGATTTCAAAACAGTCTATGGGTTCAGCAAAGAAGACATTGTTGGAAACTCAACAAAAAGAATGACAAAACCCCAAGCTAAGCAACCCCCCCCCCTTGCAATCCTTTATATCCTATTTCGTATTTTGGAGCTATCATTATTGAGAAGACTGACTCCTGAAATATCCTAATCAACCCTTTGTCACAATCTCAAAGTGCACCAGGTGCTTGGAGTGGAAAGTGTGTATGCCTCACCCTTAGGCAGGAATCTTCCCCTTGTTGCCCCACCAACATGTAGAGGAGCTCATCTTTTTCCAGTTCGAAGTTAGCTGAGATAAAAATCCCATGGGACCGTTTGTTGTGGTTCTTGGCTCCTTTCCCTCCAGCTGCTCCATAGGCTGAAATCCTGGAGAAGAGTAAGAACAGTTAAGAAGAAACTCTACAGTTCAAAACAAGGCTCCAAGGTGATGAACTCTTCGCGGCCACAATCCTGTCTCCAAAGAGAGTTCAGGTGATGTCCAGCTCAACTGCTTTGTCCCCCATCTGGTCCCCAGGCCAACCGTCAAGCCCGTTTTACTTGTGCCAGCAGAGAGGGCCTACTTAGGATCCCATCAGTCAAAGAACTCCAACTATCAGAACCACGAGAAGAGTCTTTTCTTCCACAGCGCCCACCTTTTGGAAGATTTCATCCTCTAAGATGAGATCTGCCCCCACCCTCCTATCCTTCTCCAAGAGCCTGAAGACCTGGCTCTGCCAGTTGGCCGGTGGACCAGATCCTCATTCCACACTGGAGGTGGCTGCTAGATTGATGGAAGATTCAACCCCCCCCCCTTTGTTCTCTACTCTCCATCCATTCATCTTTTTTGTTATCATATTGATGTATTCTCATTGTGTTCCTTTGTCATTTTTTATTATTCTATTATTTTAATTCTTTTTACACGCCTTTTCATTTTTCTACTTTTTACAATCTTAATTAAGCTGCCTAGAGTAGCTCCATGGTGAGATAGGTGGTAAATAAATTTAACAAAATAATAAACAAACAAACAAATATTCAGGCCATCTTTAATGTGATTGATGGATTATATGCCATTAAGGTTATTGACCCTTAGCAACTGCATAGTTACGCAGGTCGTAACTATGAAAAACAATCATAAGTCACTTTTAGTGCCATTGTAACTTTGAATGGTCACTAAATGAATTGTTGTAAGTCGAGGTCTACTTGTATTCTTATTTCCTTACTTCATCACACTGATACTCACGTATATCGGTTTGTTGCTGGCACTTTCCAGATTTGTACCCCTCGTAGATGTCCCTCTTTTTCCACAATCACTGACATATTGGTGTTGTGGTAAGCACTATCGCATTGTGCTTGTGTTGGTCCTCGAGGCCCACTAGCCCCACAGGTTGTAAACCACCAGAGATTAATAGGTGTTTCCCCTATTGTTAGAAAAATATTCAGAGCTGTGACTAGCATGTCAACTTCACTTTCTTTCCCACATACACAAGATTATTAATATATGATTGTGTGGTAAGATATTATACATACATAGATACATATGCATATATTTACACACACATACACACACACACACACACACACATAAAATACAGTAGTAAAAAACTTTTCCAGACAATATAGCAACAACCACATTTCCTACTAATTACTACCTTTCCCCTCTGGGGGATGTTTTACTAATAGTTTTGCATTTCTAGCATAAACTATCTCAGTGACATAGTTGTGTACATCTTTATGTATGATTGTAACTTTCACTGTAAAAATGCCTTCCTAGTAAACCATATGCGTGACTGTGCAACTCTACTTTCCTCTACCCAAAGGTTTTCAGCAACTATCAGATCACAAGATATAGCCTTTCAGTGGTTATGGCGGCTCTGTCACTTATGGCAATGAAGCAGCATTGAACATTGTGGGGAGATTTTGATCAGAATGGCTTTCTTTCTTGCTCCATTTAAAGCTCTCTTTTATTTTTGATTCCTTTTCCAATGAAATTTTAGCCAGAATGGGCACCTTAAGAGGGCAATGGATATCACGTAAGATTCTGGATTTGTTGATGTGCAAACTAGTTAAAAAACAAATGTATGCTTTGGATCTTCATAGTTTGATCTGAACTTAACCAAATGAAAAAAAAAAATATTCACCAAAAGTGACCAAAAGTGGCAGCAGCTTTGTTGAGCGTGATCAAGTAAAAAAAATGGAAAGGTGATGGCATCCTAATAAAGTTCTATCAGTTTCTACTTTGTTGGTTTCACCACAATAAATAAAAAACAAAAAACAAAATATTGCATACATTGGTTATCTTTGAACCAAAACAACAAACCCTTGAACTGGAACTACTTTGAGAAGTATGTGTATTTCAGTAGCCATCTCATTGGAAGGACACAACTATAAACTGGATTTCACACCGCTTCTTTTTAACAAAATTAAGTCATCTATATAAAAATGTAAGTAATAAGCATTATTCAAATATAAGTTTGGAAAAGAAAACAACAGGCAGGTATGTGAGCTCTGATCCACACTGAAACTCAAGCAGGAATATTTAAGTTTTTGGCCTTAATTTTATCATATTTTATCTGTATCTTAAATTATTGTGTTCTATTCCAATTTCATTTTAGACTGTATTTTATCCAATTCCATTTTAAATTGCTTTTATTAAATTTTAGTAATAATTTACTAAAACTTTGCACTTTGCTGGAACTTTGCACTTTGATATGGCCCAAGGGCTAATCAATCAATCAATAACTAACTTTTTTTGCCTTGTATTATGGTCCCAATTCAGGGTCCACAGTCAGACTCATGAAAATTTTCTTGCTATTCATATTTGTAAAAAAAATATCATAGCATTATTGCTCCAGTACAAAAAGTTATACATTCTAGGGATGAATTAGAATTACAGTAGGCCTATTCTTTACAATTCTATCCACATATTACCCACAAGACTACTTATGCCAAGGAAATAAGGAAATACAGGAAATACGGCTGAAAATTAGAAAATATTAATTTAAGAATTATCCTATTCTTTCTGTCCTAAAGGATCGAAATAGTTCCTGTAGTTTTCTATAACTGCAATGTTGTTCAAAAACTGCTTTATTTCCGATGCTTTGATTTAGCAGTATGTCAGTAATTATGCTGGATTTAGCATGAGAATAAGAAGTTCGCTAGGACAAGAAATCTTAGCCATAAATTACTTATAAATGAATACTACAAGCGGATACACAGTGATAGTCACCTAAAAGAAGGGGCTCTTCCAAAGGATTAAAAAGACGCTCATCCAATCTATCAATTGCCAGTGAATAGTGCTGTTCTCCATCAGTGTGGTTTTGTTTTCTTCCTGCCAGAATTTGCAAATGAGTGAAATGAAAAGACAGAAGAAGAAAAGATTTGGATTTGAAAAAAATAAATAAATCAGGTGCAGATTTTTTTTTGCCTAAAATCAAGAAATTCTATTTGCAAAATTTTAGAAATAAACATTAAAAATGTTAATCTTGTGCAAGTGGAACTAAGAAACCTGCAAAAATGACATAGAAAAGTCATTTGCCATTTCTTTCCATCCATCTCTATAAGCTGTCCAAATTCTGAAACTAAATTGATTAATATGGAACATAGACCATTTTACATTTTCTCCTGGTTTTATGAACCCTGTTTAGATTGCAATGCTGGTTTTGCCTATCTTCCTGAACTCACTGCAGGCCCACAGCAATTTTCTGCATTTGGCTCAGCAAAATGTTGATTTTATTTTCTATAAAATAATGTATATGTATTAGCAAGAATTGTTACTGAGCTAAAAAAAAAACTTCCTCTCCCCAAGGACAATTTTGTCATTTGGTGACCTGATCTTGCCAGTAAATAACCACCTGCCACAGAGAAAGCAGGCATTCTACCTGTAGCAACCACAGTCACAGAGTGAAGTCTGGAACAGTTGTAATGGCATCTACAGTGACAGGAATAAAATGAATTCATTCAGCAATGTAATGGAAAACACTGAAAACTACCATATTATGTTTTCCCAGGAAAACCATCAATGGCTGAACATTAGTACAGAAGTCTTAATAGAACAAATTGAATAGATCAAGGGTCTCAAACTTGATCGCGTCATGTGACGTATTGTGATGTATTGCAACTTTTTTGCCTTTGCGGAGCCAGGGTGGGCATGGCCTGTGCGTGACGCATCTGGCCCGTGGGCCGCCCGTTTGACAGGCCTGGCATAGATGGTGGTCAGCCTGAGGTAGGATGCAGCACTAAAAGAAGCTGATTTGGTAACCCTAAATTCAGAGGTGCAAGTCTTAAGATGCATGCATGTTTTGGGCAATTACCAACTGAACATACGACAACAATAATGAAAACAAAAATGCACAAAGAGATTGATGAGTACAGATTTACTATTAATAATAATGTCCCACTGTTGAGCATTGATCATTGGTTAAAAACATAAGGTTTTTAAAATTCTTTGTATGTATTTTTCGGGTGGGGGAAGAGATTAGCCACAGAAATAATTGGGGTATCATCTACTGTCAGCTAAATTCTACTTATGGTGGTAACTCTGGATGAAAATCCCTGATACAATATACTTACAACATTTGTTTCTCCTAATTTATTGGGTATAACCTACTGCAGTATTATAAGGACAGAAACCATAATGCAAACTTTTAGTCCCCGCAACATAACCTCATGTTAGTTATCTGAAATTTTGTAATATATAAAGCATTTTTGTTCTTGACAGATGCTGCACCCTGTCAGAAATAATTAACTTTCCCTTCCCTTCTCCTTGCCAGAGAAAGCTATAAATTTTCCAGTAAGGCCCAGAAAAATTTCTCAGGTATCATGCTGGAACAAGGATACTGGAAACAACTGTCAGTAGATGATTTTTTGTTCATGCTTGCTTCTAGACTAAAAGGTGGCATGGTTGCTCAGTGATTAAGATGCTGGGCTTGTCATCTTGAAAGCTAGCAGCCTAGGTTCAAGACCTGAGCTCCACATGATGGGGCGAGCTCCCATCCTCGCCCCAGCTCCTGCCTGCCAGCCTAGCAGTTTGAAAGCATGCAAATGCAAGTAGATAAATAGGTATCACTTCGGTGGGAAGTTAACAGCACTCCATAACATCATGGTGGCCACATGACCACAGAAATATCTTCAGACAGCACTGAAATGGAGATGAGCATCCCTACAGTCAGCAATGACTAATGGAGTAAAATCCACAAGGGCTCCTTTATCTTTTTTTTCTAGATTAAAAGCAAAATGAAGATCAGAGGAAGGATTGTGGGAAATGTCTCTACAATTGTCTCTTTTTTGCATGTCCAAAAAAGTCCAGTACAGTTATAGACTAGGAGGCAGTGGCCTGCAGAGGCAGGATGTCTCATGCACTGTTATTCAGTTTGTGAACAGCCAGTGGATGACAATGGAACTGACTTGTGCTGGACAATTGTTTTGTCACAGCTGTGATTAAACTGAAACTAATGTAAAATAAATCATGGAGATTAAAGAAAAACCAAATAGTGGTACTTATAACCAAGCAGAAAGGGGTTATTGGACTCCTTGGCCTTCAGTTATTATTTTTAAGATGCTAAAAATCATGAAATATTTCCAGCTCAGCTGCTGACACCCAGAGATACACAAGCAACTTAGTCACTCTTGTAGGATGTACAGTAAATCACTCTTTAGACTATTGCTTTGGTTTGTATGCTTGATTCAGTCTTTAATGGAGCAATATCTCAACCAACTGTTCTCAGGCAGTTCTCCATGTTTAAATAACTTTTCCTCCTTTTCTGAACAATGTTCTCTCACTATGTCAGTCATAAAGCAACCATGTCCCTAGACTCACTGATAATTGCTTAGGCACCTGAATTCTAAAACTTCTGGGATTCTATAGTCAGTATATAGCAATAGCACTTGCTGTATGTACCACTTCATAGTGTTCCGGAAGGCTGAGTTGACTTTGAGCTGGTCAGGATATCAATGTATGTTGTTAATACTCTCATTACATCTAATTTGTATCGCTGGATGAGAGTTTTGTCTGCGTTTTTTTTTAAAGAGTCTACACTCTTGAATTTGAAGGCCAATTTGAATATGACTGGCTTCTATAAACTAATTATTTCATACACACAGCAAGGCATAGCTTCTTTCATTTTTCCCCCCTTTGATCAGTAACAGAATTCATTAAAGCTTTACTCAGATTTCTTTTCAAATTTTACCTCCCTAGCCTCTATATAGCCAACTTCCCACTTACTCTTCATCATTTTTACTTTTAATTTAATGTTACTATTCAACAATTATATTAAATATCAAGTACTGCTGTGTTCCACTGTATTAACCTACCATCTTCTGAATTAGATCTGGGGTGTCAAACTGGAGGGCTGTGGGCTGGATGCGTCATGCGCAGGCCATGCCCACCCCAGCTCCACGAAGGGAAAAAAAAACCAAACATGATACGTCATGTGATGACAACGTGACACGGTGAGTTTGACACCTGAGAATTAAATCAAAGGATGGTCTCCAGTTCTTTTTGTGACCTTACCTGATTAAATTTTGAAGTTGCTGGAGGTGGGCCAAATCATATTTCACCTTTATTCAAGCTATCAGTATAGGTTCAAGCAAGGTAAAATCCTACCATCAAGCTGGAAACTATCTGTGTCAAAATACGGACACTGCTGGAAAGAGATAAGGATTCTTCTCTCCAAACTGGTTTCAGATTAAATAGCTTGCTAGTCTCAGAGAAGAAAGCATTGGCAGTAACCTGTGCAGTGGCTATCTAGGGCACATCATGGCTGACTTGATGTTAGCAGAATAACATCTGTTAACTGAAGAAATTAAGAAGAAATTAAGCCTAATTGTAGCAGCTGCTTACCTCTTTTGCACAACTCCTACAGAGGAAATTTTCAACAGCAAAGCTTATTAAATAAAGAGTTAGTAATATAGAAGTATTATAAGCTGAAGTGGGAAGTAGCAACCAATGTATTTTCTAATCAACAGATTCTAGGCCCAGAATGTTAATCAGGGACCTACATTAAGCAAGAGAAAAAGCATTCATTATCAAAGAAGAAGAGGGCCAGCTAATCAAAACTACATTTTCACAAGCCGTAGCAGTGAAACATCATTCAACTCCTCATCCACTCCTGATTCATACAAACCACAAAACATTTTCTGTAATGAAAGGAGTTGAATTAAATAGCTGGAACGCATTAGGAAATGAATATTTCCATCTTAGCAAAAAGAAAATTAAGTTTCTTCCGGCTCTGTTTCCTTTCTTCCTCTTCCTCCCACTTCCTTCCTGCAAATCTTCAGACTTAAGACTCTTTGCCTGATTAATTAATTGGAACTGTCAGGGATCTCCAAACTCTCTCTTGGCAAAGAAGGATGTAATTTTATTACAGAAAGCCGCTGGGTTTCTCCAAAATGTAATTGAATTAGAAGAGATGAACAAATGGCCTTCTTCTCTGAAGGAAAACAATACAGCTTATAGAAATTCAGGGAGCATCAGTGAAGCTGAATGTTTTTTAAAATATCATCTTATTGATGTATTCTGGTATTTTTAAAATAAACATGCTGTCTTAGTTGTACAACAGCTTTTTCTAATCAGATGTATGCAAATTGGGTGGATCCATAGTGAGGTATTATAACGCAAGGATTTGAAGTTGAAAGAAGGATTGGAGTTGGAAGGGCATATTTGATATTAATAACAGAAAATATTTGTAGCTCAGGGTTGAAATGAAGGGTCCTTGGTGCTCTCTGAGCTTGGTTGTTTTCTTGCAGATATTTCATTACCCAAACTATGTAACATCATCACTGCTCACTGTTTGGGTAACGAACCATCTGGAAGAAAAAAACAAAGCTTAGAGAGCACCAAGGACCTCCCATATTTGATATTAGTTCACTATTTAGAATTAAAAGAAAGCTTTAACTAGATAAGAAAAGCCATATTTCTGAGTATACAAAAACTGAGTTTAAAATTGTGTTGTGTGCCAATGATGGACAAATTATTGCTAAGATTTATAAACTGTTGTTGACATTGAATTTGGAAAATGAATATGTTAAACATTGTATGAACCAATGGGCAAAGAATTTTGGTGATAGTATAATGAATGAGCAGTGGGAAAACAGGTGGACTAATGGATTGAAATTTCACTGAATAATAATTTGAAATAATTTTTTTATAAGATGACGCATTGTTGGTATTTAACATCTGAGTATTGTAAAAAATGTATATAGAAGTTTCAAATGTATATTGGAAATGCACCTGCTAAGAGAATACTTGTTATCATCTCTGATAGATTTATGACAAAGAAATACTGGGACCAGATTTTTAGTTTAATTCAGAGGATTCTTAAAATAAATATAAAATTGAATATGTTGACAGTAATGAGAATCTTATATGTACAAAGATGGAAAAACACACTAATTCCCACAGTGGATGAATTGAATTGAAATGTTATGAAATGTAAAGTAAAATGTTGAAGTTGTTTGGGTTGTTTTTTTTTTGTATTTTGTAAAATACTTGGAGATCATCGCATCTCTCTCTCTCTCTCTCTCTCTCTCTCTCTCTCTCTCTCTCTCTCCCCTCTCCACTTCTTTTCCTTGATTTTGTAACTTCTGTTTATTTTTGTATGTTTATAATGTAACTTATAAAAAAATTAAAAACCCAGCAGCCTGCTTATATTCCACTCTTCTTCTTTTTTCTTTCACTGTGGAAAAAAAAGAGGGGGAGGAAAACCCAATGAAACATGATTATCAAAGGGTTATCAAAGCCACTCTATCAAAGGAGATGCAGCAGCTGGTAATGAGTTGCTTCGTGCACAGAAAGAGAGGAGAAATTCCAAAGATTGGGAAGAATTGAAGATTGTGTCCTCCCTAAGGAGTAACTTTTACAGTATTTCCTTGGTTTAAAGTTCAGCTTCTTGGGCAGTGCAAACACAGGGTGGAGATTTGGGCAGGTCTTACATGCAGAAGGATCAAGAAGCACAGCAGTAATGCAGCAGAGATATCTCTAGTGGGGCTAGGGATTTGGAGCCCGTTTTTCATGGGCTTTCCCTTCCCTTTTTCCACTTTTAAACCTATCTGACAGTAATACAGCCATTTTCTACCAAATTATCATTCGATAGATTGCCCCAAGGGTGCTTTTCAAAAGGTAGCCGGACTTCAAGCTTCTCATCCAAGAAGCTTCTTCAATTCTGAGAAGTGAAACATCTTCAAAGTGAAGGGACATCATCATCATCATCATCATCATCATCATCATCATCATCATCATCATCATCATCATCATCATCATCATCATCATCATATAAAAATAGGTAAAATTAGTGGGACATAATAGTAGAGTCAGTAGAATTGGTTTGACTTGCTGTTTTGCTTCTGAAAGAATTGCTTTGCTAAGAATTGGAATTGCCTCTGTCATTCGCTTCTACCAGTGATCTAATTTCTGTTTTCTTGTTTTTCTGTACCATCCTGAGCCCGACACTTATCTTAGGTTGGAGCTGTTACAGTTTACACCTCAGCTCTAACTTGCACCTTTGAACTGCTTTGCTAAGCCCCCAGCCCCCTGTTCCTTGCTGCACGGCCAATGCAGGGCTACAAGAAAGACATGGGCCAGAGGGCCAGAATTGGGTACTAAGTCTAAGGTATAAAAGGACACCATACCTTCTCCAAGGTGTGGCCTTCCTCACATCTCTTTTGTTTGGAACGGTTTACCCAGGTTTGCTTTGATCAAATTAAACAGTGATTCTTTCTCAAGCCTCCGCTTAAGTTCTTCTTTTTAGCCTATTGTTGACTTAAGCATATCACCGAACCTTACATTTTCTGGCACCCAAGCGTGAGGCTCGAAGGCATTGTTCCTTTGAGGTGGCTGAATTCAGCTCTTCATGAGCTGAACTCCTTGAGGTTCAGTGGCCTTCACTATGGCAGACGGAAGAAACCAGCTGGGACCAGTAGCGAAGTCAAGAGCACACCCGGCAAATTTGACACGGTGACTTCGACCTGGTCATTTTCTGGCAGATTCTGATTCCAGCCAAACCCGAATGCCTTAATCAAAGAGGCTTGCACTGGGGATCATGGAACTGAGCTCCTCTACGTCAGTAGGAGTTTTTTTGGGGGGGGAAGGGGAGTATTGCCTTGTGTGTGAGAGTGACTGAGACATGGGAAATACGTACTAGAAATTTGCCTATCCTTTGAAAGGAGTGTGACTGTTGGAAATAGAAGTTTGAAGTTCAGGAGAGGGTTCTGACCAAACTTCAGACCAGCAGGGGATGTCCGGGAAATTCCTTAGGGAAAAAGGGAGGGTTTGGCTAGGCTTCAAACTGATGGAAAGATCTGGGAAATCCCCTCAAGAGAAAGAGAGGTCTAGTCAGGCTTTGAGCTGATGGAAAGAAATCCCCTGAGAAAAAATGGGCAACCATACTGGTAGCCTGTTCAAAACAAGTAACCTCGATAGAAGAGTGGAGCTGTGTCCTCCATCGGGCTGCATATTAGCCCATTGGGACACATTAAAAAGCAGTATATATGAATGAAGGTCTCTATAGATCTTGATCTTTAAAATAGGCCAGCATCTGCTGGGAGATTTAAGGTAGATAGAGAAGAGTTTGGATCTTTAAAAATAAGTCAGCGCTTGCTGGGAGATTCAAGCTAGAAAGAGAAGCGACAGAATGCCTCCAGGGCAGAGACAGGTAATAACAATCCAGTGCTTAAGGAGATAGAACAATGGGTGTAATTTCGAGTAAAAGTGAGAAGTTCACTAAAGCAATTAGGAAGAATCCCAAATTATAAATAGATCAGGCTAGCCCTTTAGTGAAAATACTTAACGGTTGGGAAGCCCCTCCATACAGTAAAACACTTCAGAAGTTGGGGTTGACTAAAGAAGATATGGTTAATTTATGCTGTCACGTGTGGTAGAAAGACCCAAAAATAGAAAAAAAAAATACTGAAGTGTTAGAAAGATCTCTAGAATTTACTATGGTATTCTCAAAACAGCCAAAAAAAACCTCTGAAAGAACTAAGAGTAAAGAAGAAAAGGTTTATTGCTCTTCCTACCCAGGGTTTAGCAGGCAATAAAAAAGTAAAGCCTGTCTACGTGTGAAGACTTCGATAATTTGACTTGATCAATTTGATGTGATTTCTGTTAAAAATTATTGGATATGCATCTATAATAATAGCATGTAGAATTGAATGGGATTGAATTGATTGTGATATGTTTGGCCAGCCAGCAAATTAAGTGAGCTTCTCAGCTTGGGCTTCAGGCTGTGGGAAATGGGAAGTGGTTAGGGCCCACAGTCACAATTACGATTGAAACTATTGAGTTTTCCCATGCTTCAAGAATGAGCTACAAGTTGCCCAAGGAAAGAAAAATAAATGAAAATTTGAAGGGACAAAACCTCCACAGG
Source organism: Oxyrhabdium leporinum (assembly GCA_032468155.1). Lineage (NCBI taxonomy): Eukaryota > Metazoa > Chordata > Lepidosauria > Squamata > Cyclocoridae > Oxyrhabdium > Oxyrhabdium leporinum. Next base: position 79,278 of record JANHFL010004911.1, read on the forward strand.
TCTGGAAATGCTGTTTAATGGTATGTGTGTGTATGTGTCTGTGTGTAATCATTTCCAAACCTGCAGGGAGCATGAGACCCTCTAATAATAGTACACAAAAAGTTATTTAGAAAATTGAGCTCATTGGCTTGTGAAAAAACTCCCTGAAATAATTATCATAATTGGTTTGCATGGAGGAAGCATGAAATGAAATTTTTGTATGTGAAATTGGTTTACACAAAAAGTCTGATTGCAGTACAAATGGGAGCATGTGTGTGAGATGCCCCCGGGCTCATAAGGAGTGATAAGAGGAAGTGATCCTGAGACCTGTGAATGCCTATGTATTGATCCCCCCTTAGAGAGATTCCCTTTCATATAAAGAAACAGTAAGTTGCAAGGTTTTGTTGTTGTTGTTGTGAAGTAGAGAAATACAGTGAAAATTATTTTGTTGAAAGGATGCTGAATGGAGAAAGGAGATGAGAATTCTGTGTAGTTTAAATATTTTTCCTCCCTGTATTC
>JANHFL010004912.1:11195-25773 GCA_032468155.1 Oxyrhabdium leporinum
CCCCATTCCGAGGACTCGGGGCGGTTCACATAAAAATATAAAAATATAAAAATCCTTTAAAACCCCGTTTTTAAAACCAGGTATTGAACCAGGTATCACCTATTCTATACCTGTGCAGTTGGTTTTTCTTGCCTAAATATAGAACCTTACTTTTCTCACCATTAAATTTCATTTTGTTAGGTAAGTACCAGTGTTCAAATCTCTGAAGATCCTTCTTAAGCCTATCTTCTGGAGTGTTGGCTGTTCCTGCCAGCTTGGTGTCATCTGTAGATTTGACAAGTTCCCCTTATATCCCCTCGTCTAAATCATTTATGAAGATATTGAAGAGTACCGGGCCTAACACAGAGCCTTGGGGTACCCCACTGCATACTTCCGTCCATGTCGATGCAGTTCCATTAAGGACCACACGTTGAGTGCGGTGTTGGTCAGCCAGTTATGAATCCATCTGGTGGTGATGCTGTCTAACCCACATTTTTCTATTTTGTCAAGTAGTAGGTTATGGTCTACTTCATCAAATGTCTTACTGAAGTCCAAGTAAATTATGTCCACAGCATTTCGCTAGTCCAGCAATTTTGTCACATTGTTAATGCAATGAGATTTGTCTGGCACGATCTGTTTTTGACAAACCAATGTTGGCTTCTGGTTATGACTGTACTTGCCTCTAGGTGTTCGCTGATTTGCTGCTTGATTATCTTGTCCAGAATCTTCCCAGGTATTGATGTTAGGCTGATAGGTCTATAGTTTCCTGGATCCATTTATTTTTCTTTTTTGAAGATGGAAACTACACCAGCCCTCGTGGTGGTCCAGGATCTTTGAAATATATAGTTGAGTGGTTCTGAGATCACGTCTGCGAGTTCCTTCAAAACATTGAGGTGTAATCTATCTGGTCCTGGTGATTTGAATTTGTCTAGTGTGGATAGGTGTTCTCATCATTTTCTTGCTTATTTTGACTTGCATTCCTAATCTGCATTTTACAGTATTTTTTGATAGGTTGTACTGTTTTTTTCCTTTTGTGTAAAGACAAATGCAAAAAACAAGTTAAGCAGTTCTGCTTTCTCCCTGCTGCTCATCACCTTCTTACCATTTTCTCCCGTTAATGGACCAACCGTTTTCTTGACTTTTTCCTTCCGTATTACATGTTGAAAGAAGGTTTTTTGGTTACTTTTGACATTTATTGCAAGCCTTAGTTCATTCTGAGCCTTAGCTTTCCTTACTTAATCTTTGCAGGTTCTGGCTAGTTACTGATATTCTGCCTTAGTTATGTGCCCCTCTTTGCACTTTTTATACTTGTCCTTTTTGTCTTTCAGTTTATCAGAGAGGTCTTTGTGCAGCCATGCTGGTTTCTTTTGAGATCCCTTATTTTTCTTCTTCATTTGTATTGTACTAGACTGGGCTTTCAAAATTTTCCAAGCTTCTTGGTTTGTTTTCTCCCTGAGGATTTCCCTGCATGGAATCCCAAAGGTGCTTTTTCAGGAGGCAACTGGACTTTCTTGTTTTTTCTTTGAAGACGTTTTGCTTCTCATTCAAGAAGCTTTTTCAGCTCTGACAGTGTCAGGGTAATGATAATTTAACAGCTGACCAGCTGCTGTAAGGTTGTAATACTGTAATACTGCTACCACTTTAAGAGGCTGCAATATAAAACAGACCTTGTGGGGGCGTGTTTTTCTTTTCTCTCTCAGTGTGCGTGCTCCGGTGGTGAAGACGGTTACTCCTTGCTCCTGTATATCAGCAGGGTTATTGTACTGCTACCACTTTAAGAGGCTGTAATATAAATCAGACCTTGTGGGGGCGTATTTCTTTCAGTGTGTGCTCTGGTGGTGAATGGTTAGTGCTTGCTCCTGTATAACAAGGCCTGTATAAAAGTACTTGTATGTATATATGTTTTTTAGGATAAAAACCACTATTTGTAAATACAAACCTGTGTGCTGTTTTTGCTCCTGGATTGTCTCACCTAGTCACACTGTGTACACTCTGACAGGTAACACTTTGGTAGGAAGGTCAGGATGTTTTGTGTACCTTGGTGTACAGCCATGCTGGCCACATGACCATGGAAATGTCTTCGGACAATGCTCGCTCCCTTGGCTAAGAAATGGAGATGAGCACCACTCCTTAGACACAACTGGATGGGGGAAGCTTTTACCTTTACTTTACCTTCTTCAGAGTTGAAGAAGCTTCTTGGATGAGAAGCAAAATTTCCTCAAAGAAAAACAAGAAAGTCTAGTTGCCTCTTAAAAATGCACCTTTGGGACTTTTACCTTTATATTCTCAGAAGACATCAGAAGTAATTTTGGCATTGCCAAATGCCCAAAATGCAGTCACAAAGTTGCAGGGGGAGGGGAAACTCAAAACCTTGAATCCAGGTCATAAGACCCCTTTTCAGGGTCCATCATAAGTTTGAAAGATCACTAAGCAACTCATTGTAAGTCTAGGACTACTTGTATGTTCTGTAAAAAAAATAAAATAAAATTATTAATAATAGGATATGACTTCATGAAGCTTCAGTCAGAGGGTTTGAAGGGTCTTCAGTCCTCTGGAAAGCCTTACATGGCCCCAAGAGATTCAAAAACAAGAAATAGCATCAGTTTTCCAGTATTTAAAATAAGAACTATATGGGGTTTTTATTGTAAGCCTTTAAAACAATTTTTGGAAAATAAAATAAAATCCAAAGACTCTTCCCCCAACCAACAACAACAACACCCAAAAAAAATCTACAACCTGCACACAAACAAAGGAACAATATAAAGTTCTGGTTTCATTCACTTTACATTATTTTTAAAGAATTATTTTAGAGGTTGTAATTTGCAGTATAACTGTTGTTTATACATAACAGAACATATTATTTTAACAGACTGAAAATTACTAGTAAGCGTTTAAAATAAATATAACAGCTATGTGCAAGAGTAAAATTAATAAGTAAAATTATAGCCTATAATAATTTTAAGATCTATTACTAAAAATCTGATCCACTGTAAAATTAGAACACAGACTCTGAACCTAGACGAATATAAATTGTAACGCGGAACAAATCCATATCATAAGCTGTAATCTAGAAATGGTTTTCAGTTTGAATTGAATTCTATGTCAGGTTTGTGGTTATGCTGCAATGTTATTGCTGTTATGATATGAAGCTATTCTAGAGGTTGAAGCACATTCCCTCAACTCAGCCATTCTTTTATTAAAAGAATCAAATAACCTTTGTATTATTACTTAATTAAAGCCTTCAAAATGTTAAACATTGTGTATCCTCAGCCACCAAAAGGTTACCCATTCTTGCCTTAGGAAGTGAAGATATAATAACTAGCTGTTGACATACATCAAGATCATGTCACAATAATATATTTTGACATATTCCGGAATACGAACTCTGTCAGGAAGCAGAGACTGACATTTTCCTCAGTATATGGGAAGCATGTCATAATCCCCATTCCATCATGAAATTCACCAGTCAAATTAATTGGCTGGTACACCTAGTCACCCATTTTCTTCACGTGGCATGGTGACTCTTTGCCTTAACAAGGCAAAGTCATACACAAAGTCAGATTTATCTATACAAATATATACAGAAAGTCAGATTTATCTATACAAATATATACACAAAGTCAGATTTATCCATTGTTGTGACAATGAGCAAAATATACTGACATCATGCTGACAAAAGGGATGTTGTTTTGCTGGAACCACTGTGGCAAAAATGAAACTCTGAAGATACAGGTTTATGGTGCCTTATTCCTTCTGAAAGCTAATTAGTGTCTGCCTAGTGTTTTGAATCAAGCATGATTTTACTGCCATCTTTTGGAAAACAGATACACAGCAAAGGAACTGGCAGGTTGCTAAAATGCCTCTGGACTGGAAGGGATTAAATATCTAATTCCACAAATGAGAAAATGCTGATGACTAGAACAATAGAGGGAAAAGATTAAGGTCACTGTGATGATGAAGGCAGAAATTCTGTAGAAACAATTAGATCTAAGAAACATGATTCCCGTCCTCTGCTGTACTGCAGCAATAGCCTTGATTAACATTCGCTAGAGTAAGGACAAGACCTTTATAAGAAATACACAAAAATAAAACTATTTTTATAAAAGCCGGATGCAGTCGTAAAATTAGCTAGAATTCTGGGTAGTATTTTGTTAATTTCCTTGGGCCTTTTTTTTTTTTTTAATAAGCTTGTTCGGGGGCAAATAATACTTGAGAATAATTTTTGGAATGAAAACACTCACTGTTCCTGTGTAAGGATCACCCAACCCCCCTTGTGGTCAGATTCTCAGCTTTAAAAAAAAAAAGCCTGAGGCTCTTTCTCTCAGTCTGGTTACGAAACTCGGCTGTGCTCATCTGGATTCTGAGCATGAACCAAAAATAAATAAATCAAAGCCCATATTCCTGTTAACTACCACGGAGCCAAAAGAGGATTGCACTTTCAAAAACTTGTAAATGAACAGTTATGCTAAACACCCTAGAAATCCATGTAGGAGATTCAGAATGATTGTTGGAGCTATATCTATCCGTTAACATTTGAATCATGTTTTAGCTTTTGACTAAAATAGAACATTTGTAGGCAGATTTCACTGCTATTAAGAGATGACGAATAAGACCTTTTACAGATCACTGTCAACTTGCAACTATTCGTTTAGCAACTGTTCAAAGTTATATCACTGAAAAAAGTGACCTACAATTGGTCCAGGTCTATGACAATTCGCCACGGCCAACTTACCAAGACTAACTTGCCCCAGCCAATTCGCCACGGCCATCTTGCTGTGGGACAAGAGTTATACAAGATATTAATCAAAGAAATGGCGGAATAGAATCATTAAAGAAAGGATGCAAAAGGAGGGACAGGATGAAATGTGAATGGCAAAAATTAAAATATTTTTTATTTATTTTAAATCATTAAAAAGAATTGTTAAATTGTCCCACAGCGAGTTGCACTGGGGCAAATTGACCATGGCAAGTTTGTCCTGTAGTGAGTTGGCTGCGGCAAGTTGGCCAGGGTGAGTTAGATCTAATTGTTGAGTTGGCCGTAGTAAGTTGGCTGTAGCAGGTTGTCCCACTCCCAATTGGTCCTCACACTGACAACCATGGCCATGTAATCAGAATTTGGATGCTTGGCAAGAGGCATGTATTTACAATGGTTGCAGCTTGTGATTGCCATCTGTGACCGTCCCAGCTGGCTTATGACAAGCAAAGTCAAGGGGAGAAGCCAGATTCGCTTAATGACAGCGTGATTCATCCTGAACAACTGTGACAATAAGAAAAAAAAGGTTGCAAAATTGGGCACAGCTTACTTTACAACCATCTTGTTTAGCAATGGAAATCCTGGTCCCAAAGTTGGTCACAAATCGAGTGCAGAATGCAGACCAGAGGATTGCAGCAGATAGTCCTCGACTTATGAGCACAATTGAGCTCACAATTTCTGTTACTAAGTGAGATGTTTGTTAAGTGAGTTTTCCCCCATTTTACGACCTTTCTTGACACATTTATTAAGTGAATCACTGCAGTCATTCAGTTAGTAACATGGTTGTTAAATGAATCTGCCTTCCCCATTGACTTTGCTTGTCAGAAGTTCACAAAAAGTGATCATGTGACCCCGGGACACTGCAACCATCATAAACATGAGTCAGTTGCCAAGCATCTGAATTTTGATCATGTGACTATGGGGATGCTGCAAGAGTCATAAGTCACTTTGAAAAAATGGTCATAAGTCACTTTTTTCAGTGCCGTTGTAATTTCAAACGAACACTAAATGAACTGTTGTATGTTGAAGACTATGTATACGTTCTGATGTTAGAAAAGAAGTATCAATATTGCTGTTTGTTTCAAACAACATATGGAAATATCAGCTCTTGTTCCTTTTTTCGCTCTCCTCCCAAAAGATTTTGCCTGCCAAAGAGTTTTGAGCAGCAACTGATGATATCATGTTCTCTCCTTATTGAGTGTCTCATGCGTTTCCCCCACTAAATAGATCAGGGTTAAGGTTATCAATCCATGGTGGATGGTTCCAGGGGTGGGATTCAGCCAGTTCGGACCGGTTCGGGAGAACCGATAGCTCCGATGATCAATCAGCTGGCCAGCTGGTAGCTCCTACAATCAGCTGGACCCACCCACCGGCCCCTCCACTTTTTTCTCCTTTATCCTCTCAGCTGATTTGCGCAGCAGAGCGGATTGCTGAGCCTCAGCTGTAGATACTGTTTTAGTACATAGAAGGTAAGCTGGTTGTTTTGAAGCTGCGCACACACACACACGCACAATCACCGAACCGGTTGTGAAACCAGTTGAAACCCACCACTGGACGGTTCCCTCTGCAAATTGATGTACTCATGCTACCATCATCACATGAATATTGCACCGATAGATTTTGTCTGCAGTAGACCAAAGCTTTTGGGACATGAGATTTTCACCCTACTGGTGGACTAAACAAGAACGAAAGCCAAAATTGCAGGAATCCTATAGTGAGCAGTATCTGTAACAAATTCTAGGCAAAGAATTATAGCTTTTTATGCAAAGGAAAAGTTAGTGACAAAGAATAATTATGCAGCGCACTTCCTGAACATAGCATAGCTGACTGTGAGGGATGGAGGGAGGGGAGAAGCATAAATAATATTTAACTAGGTCATACATCTGTATCTAACAGTACTTTTGGCTGCCAAGTATAACATCTAACTTCAGCCCTGAAACATTATTTTAGTGCATATCTTTTATAGGTCACCCCCCCCTCCCTTAACAGCCAACTTGCAACTTGCTAATTTTATGAAGTTGTGTCATTAAATTCATATTAAGATCTTGCTAAAATTAGCATGGCGCTGTGCCTGCAGTAAAGACTTTACTTAGCTTTCTTGAAATGATCTAATCAGCAGAGGAACCTGGGAATTGGGGGGTCTTGCAAACCTCCTTCCTTATTTTGTTATGAATGATGAATGGCTAAAGTATATAGAGTTCATTACTAAATCAGAATATGAGTAAGTCAGAGCACTGCCTGGGGATGTTCTGGGGTAAGAAGCAGGCAGTTACTTTGTCTTATCTAAAGAACTAATAACATGGCAACAGTCAGCATTTGTGAGTGTTTCTCACTGCACGTAAAAGAAAAAGAAAATAAAATCTATAGCTGGCAATTTTTCCTGCCTATCTCTGCAGTGAGAGTGTCTTTTAGGGACAGGAAAATAAGAGCTGAACACAAGGCATCCCAGCCTCAGAACAGCACAGATATTTTTGTAGGTTTCCACAAATCTATATTATATGTATATATTATACATCTGTAACGTAGTTTATAATTCATAAGAATAATGAACTCTCAATACCTTTACTTTCATACATACACAGATACACATACTTCACCCGCTACATAACCCTAAGTAACACAGTTTTTTATAATAGGAAAATTCCATTTAGCAGGGAATCTGGGAAACTCGTAGGATCTACCACAGGGTTTTTTGATGGAAATGCATGAGTTCTGACATTTAAATATGCATTGCTCCCTTTGTCGTTTGCCTCACTTCCCCCCGACGGCAACCACAATCTTCCCCATGGTTAGCTTAAGATATTTTGCATCCTGGCTGACTGACAAGATGAGACCTTTCCTTATGGCATAGGAAGACAGAAACTGGACCGATAGTCGGGCCTCATCTCAGTGATGACAGAATCGTTTCTGTCCTCAATCCCTAAGGGGCTGCCACAAAAAAAGAGGAGGGTCAACCTATTCTCCAAAGCACCTGGAGGCAGGACAAGAAGTGATGGATAGAAACTAATCAAGGACAGAAGCAATCTAGAACTAAGGAGAAATTTCTTGAGAGTTAGAACAATTAATCAGTGAAATGACTTGCTTCTGGAAGTTGTGCATGCTCCAACACTGGAAGTTGTAAATAAGAGATTGGACAACCATTTGCCTGAAATGGTATAGAGTTTCCTGCTTGAGCAGGGGGTTGGACTAGAAGACCCTCAAAGTCCCTTCCAACTCTGTTATTCTGTTATTTGTTATTTAGTTTCCTTCAAACTAAATTAGGGGCCCTGGTTCAAGCCTTATTATATAAAAAGTTATGCCCTCTCACAAACAGGAAGTCATAGGGCTGCTAGCCTATCTGATAGGCCACCTTGTTCTGCCTGATGGAGTATCAGTCTTGTTCTTGATAGAAATTAGATGCCAATAGGGAGAGAATTCTCTATTTCTCAACAGTCTCTGTTGGGAAGGAGATTTTTAGTAGATACCAATGTAGATTTATTTGTTTATATGTTAATTCAACTTTAATTTTAGTCAGTTCAAGGAAATATATACATCTAAGGCTTTTGTCTCCTCTTTCTCCACAACAAACCAATGATGGGGAATGGACTGAGACAGAGAATGGCCCAAATTCACCCAGTCAACTTTCACTCCTAAGGGAAAGTTAAAACGCACAGTCTTCCAGTTTGTAGCCAGCATCTTAGCTCCTACAACCTTTTTTCTTGCACAATTGCTCTATTGTTGCTTAATTTACTGAAATTGCTCTATTGTTGCTTAATTTACTGATCAAGCCAATGAATTAAATCTGCCAGTGTTGTCTTCCAGAAATATAAGTGAAATACTGTAAGAATTTTTTTAAAAGCTCGTTGAAGGGAGAGGGGCAGGCAGGGAAGAGTAAATCAAAGTGAGAATTAGAGTCTTGCAGAGAACGTTTAAAAGGTGTTTTTCCATAGTCCATAAATCAGGTTATTTTCAACACCGTGACAATGCCCTTAGATATTGCGCTATTACCATAGTAACTATTGTAAGAACAAAGAATTCACTTCAGGATTAATAGAGAATGACTTAGAATTCGCTGTTTAAATAAATGACAATAAAAGTCTAAGTGGTCCAGTAACCAGAACATTAAAAAATGTCAAAATCAATTTATTCCCAGCCCAACCCAATTCACAGATTTAGGATAAGGAAGGTGTATTAGGAATGTTCACTGCCTTGAGATACTTATAAAGTAATAAAGACAAGATAAAGATCTAATAAAACAACTAATCAATAAAATTTGCAGTATTAACATAAATAAAGCTAATTTAAAATATTTAAATGTTTATTTTTAAAAATGCACATGTCTGCCTCATATGTTGTTCAGCTGCTAGCCTATCTGTTCAAAAATGTTATGAAATGAAGGTGGGATACCAATTTAACCAATAAATAAACTATTCTTCCCCTTGTCTTAAGGAAGATGATCAAACTGCACATCTCTTTAAGGCAGAGATGCAAATCAAACTGCACAACTCTGAGTGACCACTAGACGGCAGAGTAGAATTACTGAAGAAATTTTTGTAGAGTATCTACATCTTTTTGCAGTCCAAATCTAAGGTAAAGATGTCTTCCCAAGTGCTGTTTATCCTATATCTATTTATTTTGAAATGTGAAAAACATGAATCTGAAACAATCTTTTTCTTTTTCTACAATATTCATACTTGGTTAAGCAAACAATGGCTTAAACAATGTATCAGCTAATTCTAAAGTGAGTATTCACATTTTGCTGCTTAGATCTACCCAATGAAATTGTTGGTTTGCCATCTCCTCAGAGAACCACAATTTTACACCTCCAGAAGGTGTCACATCAAAAACTTCCTCTGCAAATCCTTTCATTTCAAAACCATTTTGTGAAGTGATATGGGGAAATAGAAAGGATGTAGATGTAACAGGGCTATGTTTACTTTCACAGTCTAAACTAGGACTGTGATATTTTTTTTCTGCTCATAGGCTTTGAGAACTCCTTCAGCCTCATAGTTTCTAATTTTGCACTTCTGTCCTCAATTTTTAATAATTTCACATTTGCTTGTCAAAATACTAGAAAAAAACTGGTGGATTTCAGATGGATTTCAAAATTGCTTACATGTATTATATTAATCAAAGCTTGTTACCCAGAAGGATGTGGTTCTTATATGTAGAGAAAGTAAACTTTATCAGTGAAATAAATCCATACATGCACTTTTATTTTGAATAATAGCTTGAGTTGAAGAAACTAGAAGTTTTCCTAGTACATAAATTTCATGTCTTAATGTCAGCACAAAGTCTAGGTAGACCCACAAATGTAAAACGTAAACATACCTGATATTAGAACTCAAAGTATACTTGATATGATGAAGGGGATTATGTCATCTTACAAAATCTTATATGGTAGTAAATAGAATAGAATAACATAAGAGTTGGAAGGGACCTTGTAGGTCATCTAGTTCAACCCCCTGCTCAAGTAGGAGAGTCCATATGATTTCTGACAGATGGCTGTCCAGTCTCTTCTTGAAAGCTTCCAGTGATGAAGCTCCCACAACTTCTGAAGGCAAGCTGTTCCATTGGTTGATTGCTCTTACTGCAGAAAATTTATCCTTGTTTCTAGGTTGATCACTGCTTGATCAGTTTCCATCCATTATTCCTTGTCTGGCCTTCAGGTCCTTTGGAAAATAGGCTGACCCCCTCCTCTCTGTGACAGCCCTTTAAATATTAGAAAACTGCTATCATGTCACCCCTGATATATTAGTCTTTGTCACGAGAAAAAATATCCACACTATTTTGGGTTACCATTAGAGTTATAAAACTTTTAACAAAAACTTCAAAGGATGACACGGGAAGTTTAACTAAATCTATTTAGCCAAGGTGGTTTCATTTCCATTTAAAATTGAGATTAGTCTCAATCTGACAATAGCTATTCTTCTTGAGGTGTTAATTAAAGTAATTTTTCATGTTAACTAATTGATATAACTATTTCCGCTGTACGTAATGAGGTTGGAACGTTTCCAAGGGGGTGCATTAGGATTGCAGGAGTCAGCACCTTGTCTACCTCTCTTCTGTTATAGATGAGAAGCAGTGGTGACTTTTTTTTTGACATTGTTACATCTTATGGATTTGATGGTTCCTCCTCCTCTAATGTGCTTCATTAGGGCTGCACATCTCCCCAGTAAACCATAGGGTGCTTCAACTGTTTGTCAGGGCTTTGAAAATGATCTTTGACTGCTTGTCAAGGAAAAATCCAGCTCTAACCCATTGATAATGAGCTTGGCCTTATAACAGGGGGTCCACTGAGAAGCCAGTGGCTGTTTCTTTCACAGAAAATGTGTCATTAGACATTTATAAAATGAGCAGCTATTGCGTATTTTCAGACACTTGACAAAAACTTTGAAAAATAACAAATAGGTTGGCAGCAATTTACTTTGTGGCTAAATTAATAGTCAGTATGAATTATATTTTTAAAGCACACCAAGAATTTTCCTCCAGCTGTCTTAGAAGCAAGATAAGGAATCTTTTGAAATAGAAATGTGAAACACCAAAAATCTAAGATACTTTCTACCTTTTGTGTCTCTTTTTCCCATTTTTGATTTTTCATTCATTCATTCATCATTTGTTCATTTATTTAGTATCCTGCCTTTATTATTTTTAGAAATAACTCAAGAAGGCGAGCATATTCAATACACCTTCCTACTTCTACTTTCCCTATGATAACAACCCTGTGAGATGAGTTAGGCTGAGAGAGAGTAAGTGGCCCAAAGTCACTCAGCCAACTTTCATGGCTAAGGTGGGACTCAAACTCATGGTCTCCCGCTTTCTAGCCTGGTGCCTTAACCCGTTAGACCAAACTCGCTCTTTTCATGAAAACCTAGCTGTTTCCCTTAAGCAGGTATGAGGACTGCTTATTAAACTTATTAAACAAGCAAACCTTTTAGGTTTTATGTTCCAGGTGTTATCGTATATATTTTCTTTTTCTGTTGTTTAACAAAAAAACAAAAAACAAAACCCACCTTGAGTTTTGGGCAGTATATAAAGTGTTACAATTAATTAGTAAATAAATACATGAAAAATCTCACTTTTCATCTTCAGGTTTGTAAACAACTGTGGCAAGACTGGAGCTATGAAGTTTGGTGGTTTGTGAACAGCCACAACAATTATCATTTTAGCTGGGACTGATGGGCACTGGACAGCAAGAGTATCAGAAGTCCCTCAATTAACCTGGTTCCACAGCATGAAGGGCTTTCTAAGTCAATATTAGCACCTTGAATTGAACTTGGAAGCATACTGTAGCCAGTACACTTATAGGATAAAGGTGTTAACATGCGTTGATCAAGGAGTGTACAGATTGTCCACACTGTTGCATGCTGTACCAGCAGTTGCTTATGAACGTTCTTTTAAGGGTGGCTCCACATGAAGCATCGTGTAGTAATTTGGGAGGTGATGAAAACATGATTGACTATGAGCAGAGCCTCCCTACTAGCACATAACACAAAACTGTGCAAAGGCCCTCCTGACCTCAGCTACAATCTGCTCCTCAAGCAGGAGCCAGGAGGAAATCCAAATTACATACTCGACTTACAGCCAATGACCGTTTGAAGTTACAGCGGCACCGAAAAAATGACTTGTGACTGTTTTTTACACTTACAACCGTTGCAGCAGGTCACATAATGAAAATTCAGATGCCTGGCCACTGGCCTGTATGTAAGATGGTTGCCGTGTCGTGGGGTCATGTGATCACCTTTTGCCAACTTCTGACAAGCAAAGTTAATGGGGAAGCCAGATTCACTTAACAACCGTGTTACTAACTTCACAACCCCAGTGATTTCACTTAACAATTGTGGCAAGAAAGGTTGTAAAATGGAGCAGAGCTCTCTTAACAACTGTCTTGCTTAGCAACAGAAATTTTGGGCTCAGTTGTGGTCGTGAGTCAAGGACTAAAACGTATAGGCTCTTTTTGAGGTAGTGCAATGCCATCCAGAAGAAGAGATGGGAAGATCCCAGAACCGGGAGGGGGGGGGCGCTAATGCCCAAAACCACTCACATTTTGTTTAACTGTAGTTTATTCAGTACACTACAGCCAAGTAAATTACATAGCATATTGTGTGGTAACACTGTCTGGATTCATTTGTAGCCCAGCACCTTAGCCCCTACTACAGGTAATTCATGAAATGTCATTTTAGTGTATGCCAATTAGCGTACATTCAAAGTGACAATAAAGTTATTATTCTAGTCTACTTTAGTCTAGTCTATTCATGTTTTTACCAATTTAGTTGTCTTTAGTACTACATCCTTAACCCCAAGTCACTGTTTAGAAACTTTACACGAAGGCAAACTTTTTATAAGCTACAATGGCCCACTACACAAAACTAGCTTTTACTTCGCAAAAAGCTAGAAGGCAGCAAAGAGTTAATGAAAACTCTTGATAGCTGCACTAGGCCAAAATCAAATGATGAGTTAATGCAACATAGGAATCAAGTATATTCATTAAAAAAAAGTAGCATGGCACTTCGGAACAGCAAATCTGAAGCACTTTTACTTATCCCAAACACATGCAAACAAAATCTAACTAACAACGATCGATCGATCGCATTTCTAGTCGACGTGTATTTCCCCATCAAGTTTTTTTTTTAATCAATATTCAAATAATTCTGGAAACGGACAGTTGCAGCAATGCCTGAAAAATGCATAGAAATGAATGTGAGCGGAATTGGCCCGTTTAGGGTATTTTCTTCCTTTTCCCACGATAAGAGCGAGAGTTTGCTCCGCAGGAGACAACCCAATATTGAGGGCGAGGAAAACCAAGTATTTCTAGCTCAAACCCCGTCTTCTTCCACATTAATCTCTTCCAACAAAAGGGAGATAAAGAGAAAGTGTCAGATGAAACCCAGAAGCAACGTATGCTGCACGACTCTATTAAATTGGTCCTGAAAAGAGTCCGAGGAACGTTTCCGAAGTTCTTCCCTTTTGCCATTGGTTGAAGCTCGCTGCTGGTAAAACGAAACGTGGTAGGGCAGCCAATCCTGGCAGAAAGGGCGGGGCAAAGGAAGGCCGAAGGGACTGCTGTTTCTCTCTCCCTCCCACCCACCCCCCTCGCAACTGGAGACCAATTATGGACGTGAGTCGCGGGCTGGAGCCTCTGCCGGTGTCCGTGTGGCCGCGGCTGGAGGAACTCCCGGCTTTCCAGGTGAGAGAGGCGGAAGAAGGAGCTGAAGCAAACCCAGAAGCAGCCTGCGGGCAGGAACCGATAGATAGCTACGTTTTGTACGGACCCGCCGATGGGAATGTAGGGCTTCTTAAAACCGCGTAGATTTAATCGAAAGGGATGCTGGGAATTAGAGTTTTCTGTGTGTGGAGGGGGGGTGTTCGTATATCTGCAGCGGGAGCCTCAAAGTTTCCGAAAACTACAACGCCTAGAATTCAATGGTCGTGAGGCGGGGTCGTATGCGCTGTGTTTAGAGGGAGGGGGGGTTTGTGTGAACGGCGCTTTTAACGCACCTGCGAGAGTAAGTTCCAAAGGTGCTTTTTTCAAGAGGTTACTGGACTTTCTGGTGGTTGTTTTTGAAGACGTTTCGCTTCTCATCCAAGAAGCTTCTTCAGCTCTGAACTGGATGGTGGGGAATGGAAGGACTGATACTTTATAAACTTCTTGGATGAGGAGAAAAATCAGAAAGTCCAGTTGCCTCTTGATGAAGAGCACCTTTGGGGACAACCATGACCTGGATGACTGAGAATCTCCATAGGCACTTTTGGGTAACCATAATAATCATACTATTTGTGTAACCTAGGTGAGCCTAGGTGGCGCAGTGGTTAGAGTGTTGAACTGCAGGCCACTTTTGCTGATTCAATCTAGCGGTTCAAATCCCA
>JANHFL010004912.1:25873-41156 GCA_032468155.1 Oxyrhabdium leporinum
GGGGGTGGGGGTGGGGGGCGGAATTTTCATTTACAGAACAACAGAATGTTCATGGAAAACTGTCAGTAGTTTGGTCTCGATCTGACCTCTGCCTCTCCTTGCCTCTCCATTAATAGCTACTATTTACCATACAGGCTTTAAATTTAATTTACCATTTTCCAATTTACAAATGCTGTACTCACAAATATGCCCGGGGTTTTTACATTTTAATATTTTTGATTTGTAAGATAGATGTCTGATTTATAGCAGTTTCAAGCGCCTTATGTGGTCCATTTACCCCATCCATTCTGCAAGAATGATAAAACAACCATGTATGTTTCCTCAGCAAGAATAATCAAATATTTATTATGTCAGTTAAATTACAGCACTATAAGCTACGGCTGAGGAACAATCATTTTTTTCCTCCTCACCAGCTTCTCGTGGTCTAACTAAATGCAAGTGTCGCTTTTTGGCTGATGTATTTTTTTTTCCCCTCTCTCCAGCAGGGTGCATTGTAGCTATGTTCTTTATGACATTCCCAGCCACGGCTCTGCAGAAGGGATTGGGAGTGTATGTTTGAGTGTACGGCAAAGAGAAGGTTGTGGCTCATTGCTTTCAGGGAAATCATTACAAGACATTAAAGAAAAGGCAGCCTATCATTTTTTTGTGTGATATGCAAAATATGCCTTCCAGCTGAGAGAAGCCAGATCAGTTTTCTACTGCTTGAAGGGGAACACAGTTCTTGGCGCAGTCACTTTGGGGAATTAGGCTGTGTGTAAAACAAATGGGGTGGTGGTGGTGGTGTGGTGTCATTAGAATTCACTGTAGCAATTTGATAGATGCACACCCCATGAGCATCCACACCCTGCACAGAAAGGCTGCAATGGCATGCTTAAGACTCACTGTGCATCTGAAGCTTGCAGTTCCACATGATAAACCTTTGGAGTCTTATTTATTTTGAGGAGCCTACTTCTCTATATACATTATAACTTTTATTGGCTGGCGGTTAAACACGCACACAGACACACAATGCCATATTTCTGTCAGAAATACAGGCTGCCAAAAAGCTGTTCCTCACACAAAGAAAGTACATTTTGTACCAAGCAATAAATAAAAACAACTAGCAGAAAATACTCCAAGTGATATAGTTCCAATTTTCATGAGGGATTTATATTTTTATTTGCTCCTTATAATATGATTGTGGGGCACTGAAGCCATGCTTGTGAAACCTCGCTCTCTCTTTCTGCGCACATACAGTATATGCACTGAGAATGAAAGAATGAGATATATACACAGTTTTATATAAATACGGATCCTTCAGTGAGCTGTTTCACATGTAAACATTTAATCTTATGTTGACATAATGAATATCAACTCGCGAAGCTTTCCTGACCTGCTCCTGAGTTGCCATGGGCAGGGGGATGGGAATTGCACCTCGCAGCTGCACCAAGGAATTCACACCTCAGTCAAAACAAGATATAGCCTAGCCGGCCGAAACCAAGGCCATCTCCATGGAAACCCGCAATGGCTGGAAGGAGTGATTTCTACGACCCTCAAAATTGCTTCGTTGGGAAATGTGACTGGTGACACACTCGGGGGGGAGGGGGAAACAGGGTCAGAGTCAAGGTGTGAATTGGGTGAAGCCATAGCTGGCTTCACCTAGGTAGTGCTGACGTGGTGCTCCGCTTCACAGTGCTTTACAGTCCTCTCTAAGTGGTTTTACAGAGTCAGCCTATTGCCCCCAACAATCTGGCTCCTCATTTTACCGACCTCGGAAGGTTGGGAGGCTGAGTCAATCTTGAGCCTGATGAGATTTGAACTGCCAAATTGCAGGCAGCTGGCAGTCAATGGAAGTAGCCTGCAGAACTGCATTCTAACCACTGTGCCACCACAGCTCTTTTAATGTTCATTTCAGTTATGGAACATCATTTAGAATCCTTTCATGAAGAAATTAGTAGAAGCCTGATAAAGCAGTGCATTCTCATAGCACTGTTTTCATGTACATTAAATCAGTTGTAATTTTGTCTTACCCATTTGTGGTTTTGTTTCAATTTGTGGAATAACAACTTTTCCCAAGTTTTTCTTTCTGCAATTAAAGGATACATTTGTTACCCAAAATCATGGCTTGTCCCATCAGATAAAATTAGAACCAAGAGATTTGGTAGGCTGGCAAGATAATTTTATTCTTGCTTCAGCTAATAAGCTACTTTAGAGGAATTAAATTATAAATGCGTCTTCAATTGAGCCCTGTGGGTAAGCATCTGCATAGTAAGAAATAAATTCTGAAGAAATCATGCTCGAAGCAAGGGAGGAAAGTGGTAAAATGACAATTATCTAGTTTGCTTTAGACTACTGCTAAGTAGCAAACTGATATTGGTTTTTAAAAAATGAACATTTTTTTCTGTGGTTACTGTATATAATTTGTTCTTTTTAAAAATAAAATAAAATACTGTTCATACCTGATTAATGTTTCTTTCCAAACCTCTCTTGTTTCTCGTGTTTTTGTGTCTTACTTTCATACATGTTCATTTAGAAAACAAAACTATTGCAAGGAATAATTCATTTGTTAACTAGAAATTGAATGTATGAATTATAGACTTTTAAAAGGATAATATGCTGATCCCTTTTGGCCTCACATGAGTTATTTTTCAGAGTCTGCATGAAAGTACCGGTGCAATTGAACCATTAATATCACCAAAATCTGTTCCATCGACAGAGATGTTGATAGACTATCTAGAAATAAATGGTCTCTTAAGATATTTCACCACTAATTAAATCTTTTTAGCACTATATATGTATATATGTGTTTGTGTGTGTGTGTGTATGCATATATAGAGAGGGGGGGGAGAGTGAGAGTGCTTGTGTATTCACCCATTTTTGGACTGCATATAAATTGTCAAAATACATTACAATACATGACATTTTATTTAAACAAAACAGATGTTGATAGGTCTATGGGATAGATGGTCTCTTACGGCATTTCTATTTTATCCACTTTTTAAACCAATGTATATAATCACTCATTCTAAACATTGCATGCGCAGATAGGTATTTCAGCAAAGGTAGGGACAATCTTTGTAGACACTAAGAAAAAGAAGGACTAGAGGTGACATGAAAGCATTGTTCCAGTATTAGAGGAGCTGCCACAAAAAAGGTGTCAAGACAAGACAAGAAACAATGGATGGAAACTAGTCAAGGAGAGAAGCAACCTGAAACTAGGGAGAAATTTCCTAATGGTGAAAACAATTAACCAGTGAAATGACTTGCCTTCAGAAGTTGTGGGTACTTCATCACTGGAGACTTTTAAGAATAGACTGGTCAGCCACTTGTCTGAAATAGTATAGGACAGGGTTGTCAAATTTGTGTCGTCGTGGTATTGTCACGTGATGTATTGCAACCTTTTTCCCCTTTGCTAAACCGGGTGGGCATGGCTAGCACATGACACATCTGGTCTACGGGCCGCGAGTTTGACAGCCCTGGTATAGGGTCTCCTGCTTGAGTAAGAGAAGACCTCCAAGATCTTTTCCAACTGTATTATTCTGTATTCTTTTGCCTTTTTACACAATATATTATGCCAGCTCTTCAGCTATGAATATATAGTCCTCAAAATAATTTCCTCTGTTTTCTTTTTCAGTATAGTCCCGATCATGTCCCTGGACCTGGAAGCAAACCAGACCCATCTGAGATCTCCTTCTCCGGATGCAGCTGTCATTCTGCTTCCTGTCTTGCCCCAACATGTACTTGTCTTCACTATGGAGAAAATTATAAAAACTTATCCATTAAGACGGAAGGAAATGAACTGGGATTTTCAAAGCCTATTTTTGAATGCAACACTATGTGCCACTGTGGAGAGATGTGTCAGAATAGAGTAGTTCAACGGGGCTTACAATTCCAGCTTGAAGTATTCAAGACCACCGAGAAAGGATGGGGTCTTCGCACCCTGGTATTCATACCCAAAGGACAATTTGTGTGTGAATATGCTGGGGAAATTTTAGACATTAATGAAGCACGTAAAAGGATTCAGTTGCAGAGATCAAGTGATTCAAATTACATTATAGCAATTAGGGAGCACTTGTATGATGGGACGACAATAGAGACTTTTGCAGACCCCACATATATCGGCAATGTTGGTAGATTCCTGAACCACGCCTGTGAGCCCAACCTCTTTATGGTGCCTGTCCGAATAGATTCAATGGTGCCTAAGTTAGCACTTTTTGCTGACCGTGACATCTGTGCAGGAGAAGAGCTTTCATACGATTATTCTGGAAGATATCATAATTTTTTGCCCATAGAAGTGCAAGACAGCAAGCAAGAAGGGAAAGAATCAAAGAAACCTTGCTTTTGTAGAATGAAATCATGTACAGGTTTCTTGCCTTTTGACAGTTCTTTATTCCACAAAGATGGTAAGAGAAAGTAATGCTGAAGGAAAAGTCTGAAGCTGAAAAGAGCAGCTGGATGCTTCTTTTAAAGCTTGCTGCAGGAATGTCCAGAGGTGATAAAATCAGCCTCACATGCACACATCCCCACACACAAAATGCAGAGATGCTTGTTAAAAGTGGCTGAACGAGTTCAATTATGCACCAATGATCTGGCCCGTGGGGTGCTCAGATCTGGCCCACAGGGCCACCCTGAAAACAGCGAAGGACCAGCCCGCGGTGCCTCTGACAGTGAAAATGGAGCTGCTCTTCTGAGGTTCATTTTCACTGGCAGAGTGCTCAGGCCACCACAGGTGCCCCCAACACGAGTGACGTCGAGCTGGCCACTCCCACCCTGGCCATGTCCACCTGCCCCCCAAGATCAAACACAACCCTAATACAGCCCTCAATGAAATCGAGCTTGACACCCCTATACTAGGGGGAGAGGCTACATTTGTGCTCTTTCCCCCACAATATAATTCCACAATACAGAGAGGGAAGGGTTTTTCTGTGGGGGGTGGGGGAAAGGAGAGCCAATGTGCACTTTCTGGTTGCCATTTCTTTTGTTAATACTTATGGTTATGCCCAAACATTGATAATAAAGTTATTGGCTGCATATCATTCCTCTTTATGTGTTGGCATTAAAAATTAAAGGAGAAAGGGCCAGATTAGTGATGAATATACAGTAATAAATTTGTTAATTGTTTATTGGGAAAAAATACTGTATGAACTAACAGTTAACATATATCAGTGGCCACCTGCTATGAACTGGTCTTGTACTCTTTAAAAATATTTTCCCCCCTAATATTTCACTGGATCAAAATTCATTTACCACTCTATAAATCTTTAAAGAGAGAAGGACATAGAATTCTTCCATGCTCTGTCTTTGTCATTTCATGCTTTCATTAGTTGTGGTGTTTGACCGCTCTATTTTGATCTACTCATCTTCAATGCCCTCTAAGCTATGAGAGAAAATGTTTCTAAGTGAGATAAGCATAAACATTTAAACATGGTATTTATTTTTCTAAGTTAAATGTTCCTAAATATATGCAAACAATTCTATGACCATTCAAGCTTATCTTCAATATCGAGAGACTCTTTTCTTCCGAGTTTGTATGTGTGTATTTGTGTGTGTGTGTGTGTGTGTATTTTGTATCGGGAATTGAAAGCAGCACAAATTAAAGTTTGTTCCATCCCAAAAATGGATGTGTCCAACATTTTATAACAGTACTTATTCTCTTATTCCTGAAGAAACGGGTCAATTTTGTATTCTTTTCTCTTACATAGTAGTCTGGCAATATTAATTTTTAAGTTGGTGTTAAGGTAATTGTAATAATTGTAGTGTTCACTTGTCCTCTTGCAGACAAAATGCACAAATATATTTCTTAGTACATTTAATTTTCCATTTCTTGTATTGACTCTCTACACCTAGTCCGCTTCTGTATTCATGTTCCCATTTAAGGTTTCAGCAACTTTTAATCTCAAGCAAAATTCTTTTTTAAATCCAGTAGTGTCAAATTGTCTATATCTTCCTCCTCTATTAGTTTAATGTTTCTGTCTGATTTATATTGCAGATTCTTCATAGTTTTAATTCATCTTTTATATTTGTAAATCTTGCATTTCCCCATAAATGGAATTAAAAATCTCTAAACATAATTTCCCCTCTTTTTTTCTTTAGTTCCAGAAAAAACTAAAAGTTAGGCTCCCCCCTTTCTCTGAGGTATGAGGAATGTAATTATATAATGATATCTATATTATAACTATTATTAGGAGATGGGTGGCATACGTTTAATATGTCATTGTTTGAAAAAAAATGGTACAATTAATAACTTGAAAAAAGTTTATATCCATAAGTAGATTAGTGAGTTCATAAATTAAAATTATCTATTTCAGACCCCAAATATGAATTAATAACCATTGCTCTCCATCAAACCTCAGAAGACAATCCATCTTTTTTTTCTGGTATGGAACAGCAGGTTTTAGACAATATCAGATTCTGAAAAGGTTGAGTAAGACAAGTAAGAGGAGAACCAATTATTTATCCTTCAGTTTGTGGCTATGAAAATAGTCTTGACTCTGTATCAGGGTAACTTTCCAGTCTAACATGACATACATAGTTACACTTAAATTTTAAAGGGCATTTTATACTGTAAAGCAGAAAATATTAATCTAATGGGATATAGATTTAAAAAATGCAGTGCAAATTCAGATATTGTCACCGTCTGTAATAAGACACAAACATAAAGTTTCATTTAGAAGAGAATATGACTCTTAATTATAAAGGAACATGAACAGAAGTTCATATTCTACTTCTGAACTTTCCATAATCTTCCATTATGGATTATATATTTTGGATTATATTATATATTTTGCAATTCTCTAGTATATTCTTTACTAAAGAATATCAACTGAAACTTAGCCAAAACTAAGCGTCTGCATGCTTGGGGAACCCTGCAACAGATGGTAAAATATGAAATATTTGAGAAAATTGCCTAAAAGCTGGATATGTTCAATTATCACTAAATTATCTACTTAGAAACTTGGCAAAAACAAATGTTAAGATTTGAGGATTTGTTGCAAGTCCTACATGCATAATTTGTGATGTCTATGTAACAGACAGGCGGATAGTATGGGTAGGATAAATCTTTGAAGTGCTTTTTTCACTCTGGGAAACCTAATTGCCATCTGTATTTTATTTTCTGTTTTAGCCATGTTTTACATTTTTGCTGGGAAAAATGTGTTTTTCCAGAAACAGAATTTTAAAATGTCATTTATATATATATATATATATATGAGAGATGACATAAATACACACACGCACACATATATAAAGCCACGTTTCAAATTGAAAAGGAAAGGCCCTTTAGAGAGAATCTTAAGTGTTTATACAAATGAAATCACAGATGGATGGGAAAACAAGGATATCATGTCAGGTTTGCTGGATGTAGCTATTATTTTCAGGGCTTGTGACTTGATTATTTTACCCATCACTCTCTTTCTTGGCAAAACAGGTCTGGGAAAACCACCAATTGCAGCTAACAAATGAAGACGTAAGCTAATCCTATCATAACAGTGCGGCCACCATTGCCTTTTCAGGAGTCATGTGAATGCCTTGAAGTTCCATACCCTATAAGGTGTTTTCCTTTCCCTCATAGTTTTGCAATTGGTAAAAGGATGAAATGCTGACTCCCGTTTTTTCCTTTTCCTAAATGTATATATTAATTAGCACCTCTTCCTTTCCTTTCCCTTCACTTGAAACTAGTGAGAGCTGCAGAGTTCATCAGAAAAACGTCTCTACAAATATGGAAGTATACAGTGTTTTCCAAAGCATAATTACAAGTGCTTTACCCAAAATGCATTCCTTTACTACACAACAGTGCCCCTTGCCTTTCCCCTCCCCCACCACAATCAAATATAAATTCCTCTTATCAATCAACACATAAGCTTGACTAGCTTCACTTTGCATGGTGGGTTTAAGCTTGCCAAGGGAAACTCATTTAGAAGTCATATCATTGCTTGATTTGGTGAATGCTTCAAAGACATTTTTTCTGTGTAGCATGAAGATATCTCTGTCTCTTTCAGGAGCCTTAAGCAGCTGGAATTCAACAATAAAATTCCAGCTCTTCTTTCATACTGAAGATTTGTTCTTGGCAAATTATTATTCTATTTTAAACCACTGCGTTGCTTTGAGATAAAGTTAAGCTGAGTTTACTTCCAA
Organism: Oxyrhabdium leporinum; assembly: GCA_032468155.1. NCBI lineage: Eukaryota > Metazoa > Chordata > Lepidosauria > Squamata > Cyclocoridae > Oxyrhabdium > Oxyrhabdium leporinum. Next base: position 33,986 of record JANHFL010004912.1, read on the forward strand.
AACAGAGATGGAGTTTTTTGGGGGGGAAGGGGGGATGTCAATAGCTAGTTCACAGAATAAAATTATGGGCATGGAAACACAGCCAACTGTAGAGTGTAGCCAGAGCTAACATAATTACTGTAAAATTTTATTTTGGCCATGGATGAGACACTTTTTGATAATCATTTGTTTTTAAATGACATTGAATTATTTGGAGTGCAGACGACATTTGGAGGTAAAACCCCTTATTTAATGCAAAAGCAATAAGCTTGGGTAAGTTTTGGTCTTGTCCTTTTTGCTCCTGATTTCAGTTAAACTGAAAAGCTGGTTGGCTGTCTGAAAATCATAGGGGATTGTTTCACCCAACCATTTAACTGATTAATCAAAAACAAGCAAAGACAGTTGAATTCCTCTTGGTTTATTCCAGAAGAGGAGAAGTTTGTACAAACTTCTTAGTTTCATGCAATGCAATGTCCAGATGGAGCCATCCTGTTACAGAACAACAGAAACTACAGCACAATGCTGTATTGGATTTTCTCCTCATAAATGGTACATAGAAGATAAGAAATTCTGCAGTGTCTCCGGTTTAAATATTTTTTAAACTGAAAAGATCCAGTTTAAATATTCTTTAAACTGGGAAGAACATTGAATATTTTGGGAAAGAGAGAGAATAACCTGGAGTGTTTAATATTATTATTCAAAATAAATACGGCCCGTCCTGCCCATATTTTAAACTATAAAATCAGCAAATCTATTCAAATATGATAAATCATATTGTTTATGTAAATCTATATTCTGAATTTCTACTTTTTCTTTCATTTCCTAGACCTATGAACATAATTTACCAGAAGTCTTTTGAGTGAGTCATCTGTAGAACTCTTCAATACTAATCTTTGACTTAGCATCGTAGAACTGGGTTTGATCTAAGATGCTAATCATCCAGTGTGGCTACTAAAAATAATTAGTGATTGAACTCTCCTAATAGAATGATGACTGTAGCTAAGTCACGTAAATATGATTTAGGCATATAACTAAGTCATCTAAATATGATTCACACGTAGAAAATATAAATAAATCAAAATAGAGCTGGAAGGGACCTTGGAGGTCTTCTAGTCCACCCCCCTGCTCAAGCAGGAGACCCTATGCCATTTCAGACGGGTGGCTTTCCAAGTCTTTTCTTAAAAACATCCAGTGATGTATGTGAGACATATGCAGTACAGTATTTACTGTTGTATAGAGATTATCTAGCAATGTGAAAATTACAGGCTGAATATGAATGAGCAATGTGATGTGGCTGCTATGTGATGCTGCATGGAAGAACTATCATCTCCAAATCACCGAAAGGAGTAATTCCATTATTGCACTTAGACAGACCACGTTCTCCAATTCTGTGCTCAATTCTGGTCAATTGAAGGGAGGCTTCACATAAAATGGGACTAGCCAGAGAGGAAGTCTTACAGAAGAGGAAGAAGAAAAGCAGCATGTTGTCACATTATGTGCCAGAGGGATTGCTACATAGAAGGTATTGGTTTGTACCAAGCCGGTTAGTGTCAAAGAAAATAATAGCTAAGTTACAGGACAGCAGATTTAAGTAAATTGTACACAGACAAAAAAAAATTCTCAGGGCTGAGAGTAGTTTAATAATGGAACATAATTGTATGGAGAAATGGTCAGTTCTTTTTGTTGGATGGATTGAAACAAATGGATGTCCCCATGAAAGCAAGTGTGAATACAAGCGTGGCCCCTTCCAGTGCTCTGCCATTGTTATTTGCCTGCAGGGGTCGCACTTCCATGGTAATCATATACTGGTACAGCAGGGTTCTGAATGGTCACTTGATTTCTGTTCAAATCTAGATATCTCCCCAGGTTCAGATATGACGACTTCTAATTGATGATTATATGCCATCAGATCAGTGTGACTCTTAGTGACCATACACAATTATAAAATGGTGTGTGTTTCAGTCAGACATTAGTTTGCACATAGATGTGCAGACATTAGTTTGCATATAGATGTGCAGATGTGCAACATTGTCTGTTTTTTCTATTTCACACGCAACTTAGTACAAGATGCAGAAGAATCAATTGAAACTACTAATTTCAGCAGGGCTCAGATACATAGATGAAAAGTATAAATAACTGAAATTGCAGAGGGACCTGTTGTCGCAAAAAACCCTCTTCCCTGTAGTATCACGAGACAGGAGGAATGCTTTGCTAATATCTTCACAGTGGAAAGAAAACCCACAATATGTGTATTATAATAATAACTGAAGATGTCAACCTCAGCTGTTGGTGAAACATCACGACAAAGAACCCTAGCCCCTGGCATTCAGCATGAAAGCTCACTGCTGCTTCAAAGAGCATAATACCCTTTTTGCATCAAGATTCTGACTACTTGTGACATAAACTTCTACAGATTTTGTAGAAGTTGTAATTTACTTGGTTCCCAGATTGAGTGATAAATTTTTTTGATGATGCGGATGGATAAGCAAGTAGTTAAGAATTACGTAAATTACACAGATATTCTAATGTGCCTCTATCCAAAGGCCAAGTAGTTAAGAGTACTGTACATATTTTTCAGTGTGGAGACTTTAATAAATTGGTACTTCATTTTGATGAATTAAAGACAGGGAGTTCACTACATACAGTAATTAAATGAGAAGCCTTCAGCCAGCCAGTTGTTATTGCAGACATATGTTTAATTCAGATAATTAGAAAGCTTTAAGTAGTTCTGGTATTCACTAGAATTTTGCAAAAATCTACTTGAATAGTGTAACATCCACTCATTCATTCCTAACTTGAAATTTCAGCATCAAAAATGATCCACATTCAGGAATGACTCTATGAATCTGCCCACAGGAGGCTTCATTTAAGCTTCTTATATTCAAGTCAGTTTCTCAAAGCTTTGCAGGGGCAGATTGAGCTTTTCCGTCCCTTTGTTTTCTTCCCTGGGACTTTAAGACAGCCTGAAGAGCATTGCACCATGCCCGGTTTTCAGTTATAAAAGGAAAACAGGGATAAGCACCTGAGTATGTGTTGAAGGATGACTTGTGTTGTGTGAGAGAGCAGAGAGGAAGAATTTGTTCAGAACTGCTTAAAATCATGACGGCAGTGAAAAAAATGAAATTATGACTAGTCCTCAAACTTCTGGCTGCCCCAGCATCACTGGGGTCGGCCCACATTTGACTACCCTGCTGCTGCTGCCCATGAAACCCTAGTGCCCACCTATCCTCTCTAGCATCACCCTGCAGCCCTCCCATCCTTCCAGTAGGTTTCACCCACTGGCTTGCTTGCCTGGGATTCCTGTCTCTTCCCATTTAATGACCCACATGGTCATGGAGATATGACAGCAACTACCACTGCTAGGATTGTTGTTGTCAAGTGAAGCAATCATATGATGTCATGCTTTATGACCATATTGCTTAGCAATGGAAATTCTGATCTCAGGTGTCGTTATAACATGGGAACTACCTATACACCAAACTGGCCCCGCAAGTGTTAAAGGAGAAATTTGGAAAAATAAGTAAATTTGTTACATTGTATAGAATGAAAGCTTCCCTAGAAACACAGGAAAGATAAGAGCCTGTCAATTGGTGATTTGTACTATTTCCCAGATATACTTCAAATATATCCAAATTTCCTCACATACTTGGAGCACAATTTTCCTTTTGGTATCAAGGTGGTTACCTGAACTCTTTACCTATCAAAGCTGTAAGACAAATACATCTACTCAGTTCAGAATATTAGTGTTTTCTAGTATTCATTTTCTCCCAGCCCCAAATACTTTTTGTTTTGTGGTGTAGAAAAATGCTACAATCTGAAAAGCATAGCTTACAGGTAACTGGAGAGAGATTTTTAAAAAGTGAAGTTCAAAAGTTTTATCTTATGAAAAAAGTATATAGATGTCTTTCCTTAGGGAAAGGGTACTTATGGCCCCTTGATTGTCTACCTGTTTCTAGCTCCTAGTCAAAGATGAGGTGGACAAACTATTTTCCAAAGCACCTGAAGGCAGAACAAGAACCAATGGGTGGAAACTAATCAATGACAGAAGAAACCTAGAACGATGGAGAAATTTCCTAATGGTGAGAACAACTAACCAGCTTGCATTCACAAGTCATGGGTGCTCCATCACCAGAGGCTTTCAAGAAGAGACTGGCAGCCATTTTTCTGAAATGGTATAGGTTCAAGCAGGGAGTTGGACCAGATGACCTCCAAGGGTCCTTCCAACTCTGTTATTCTATTTTAAATACATTAAGAAACCACTTTCATTTTGTCCTCAAGTAAGTGGAGAACTTTTTTGAAAGCAGCACTTGCTAAAAGCTCTGAAGACAGTAAGCCAGGATTTGGGCTGCATTACACTATTTACTATACATACTTCTTGCTTCATTTTGTCATCCCAATGCTTTATATATGCATTTAAGTGACCACACTTAGCCAAGGAGTTCCAAAGTTTTATTAGATACTGCCCACAGCTCTACAAAAGGTCTGCTGAAAAGAAATGTCAACAGCATACTTCGTAATAAGAGTGGACAGGAAAATGTAACCTGAGATGCCTTTATGCACATTTTCCATATTTGCATTATTCAGATGATTTATCTCAGGATTGTTATTGTAATTCCCTGAAATGATATTGGAAGCTACCTCCATCTATAACCCTCGGGTTCTTTAAATACAGAATCATATAGTTAAAAGGAGCCATTTAGGGAAAAATACAATTTTCCTTACATCAGCTGGTGAAAAACTATGTTGTAGTAGAATGAGGCGCCTGCTTCACAGAGGACCCTAAAATAACTGTCCTCTTCCAATGAGACAAGATGGGATTCAGTGACAAGGAGTTAGAAGTTGTCCCCAGAGGTTGTTTACTGGAAATTCTCAGAGACTTGAAGAGTGTGCTTCCTGATTGGGCCTGGGATTTATCTCCACAGCCTCAAGACTATTGCAACTAGTCAAACCAAGATGGAGGATATAAGACAGGCACACCAGGGCTGCTGTCCTTAACAGGGTTCCTTCCTTCCCTTCCCTTTTAGATACCTGTCTAGCCTCCTAACACTTGGTACAACTGTCTTATTCCCCAAGAACTCTGTCATAGGTTCTTTTACATATATCCAGGTCAGTGGGCTCCAAAACCGCAGAGCGCCAACACAACCATACCGGTCCCTAGGCAACATACACACAAGCACTCAAAAAAGCTAGTGCTCACTATTTACTCTACCACTGTTTCCCAATTCTATGCAACTCCTGTTCTTCCACAACTTCTCTTTGTGAGCCCTACTTCTGGCGAACAGTAACTCTTCCATTTGCATTAGGATGCTTCAGACTTCTGCAATCTCCCAAACACAAACCAGCTTCCTTCTCATACCAACAACACTGCCACACCTCGCTGTCCTTCTACTCAGCTTTCGTAGCCACAAATTGCTAGGCTACTTAGGGAGAGGTCTTAAAGGGGCAAGGCACCACAACCCAGGTGCTGGCTATTTTGCAGGCAGCCTGACTGCCCATAGACTTATTTTATGTTAAATACAAATAGTTTATTTTCTATTATCCCTGTAATCTGATTAATAGGACAACCTGGAGACCATCTAATAAAAATCTTATCCTTGTGAAAAGGGAGCTCTTTTGCTGCCCCACACAGATTCCGGGTGCCCACAGGGAGCAGCTGCCTAATGAACACAACACTTATTGTAAATATTGCTCCATGGAACTCTTTCAGTGGGGGGGGGGAAGAAAAAGTGACCCCCAAAATTTGGGTACTGAGGCTGGAAAAATGGAGGTCCTAGGAAGTTATCTGAAAAGGCTTGGGATGGGAATGTTTCCCTGCTACAGCTGCTGAAGAAATCAATAATTATCAAAAATAAGAACAACCTTCAGGAAAAGCAACAATAAATCATATTAATTCAAACATAAATTACATCAGTATATTTCAGAAAACAGATAATGGCTTATTTTCAAAATTACTAATCTTGAAGAACTTGAATTGGATTTAAGACCCACTGAAACCAATGGAACAAGAAAGTAAGATAAACATAAGTAACATACAAACAGCTTTGAAATTTCTTTGGATCAGAGTAATCTGTGATGTTTTTTATCCCCACAACCACTGTGTGCTATTCCATCTTAATTAGATGCATTTTTAAAAAAAATAAATAAATATAAAATACTTAATTACTTCTGTAAATTGATCTATCATTTGAATGGTAACGTCTTTTATTAAAAAAACAAAACTCTGATATGATTTAGTTCTTAAATTTAAAGCAATTCAATGATCAAATGTATTTCACACTACGTGCATTAAATGAAAATGCAACCTAGCTTCTTTAACAACCAGAGATCAAAGAAAACAAAAACTGCTGGCTGAAATATTCAGAATTTCCAGTGTCTTCTGTTTTGGCAAGCCAAATGTAGAATCTTTGAGCTGCATCCTTCTTCGCAAAGTCTGGTGAGATCTCTCTGTCCTCCAGGGCTGTCAAGCTTTGTCACTTTAAATAGTCTGGCAGACTGTCAGCAGCACAGCGGAACCCCAGATTGGAAGCTGAGCTGTCAGGCGTATTTTGGCTTCGGGCTGCACATCGATATCTATAACAATAAGACTAGGAAGGAGAATGAGTGGATTACCACAAGTGTTCCCATGGATGAAACATATCATAGCAGCTTTGCCAAGATGGCAATGTAATAGCTGCCAGGAAGACTATTAGTCATTGAAGGGAGTCATTTTCTATCTAGACTTCACTAAACAGGTGTCCAGAATGGTGCTTCTCAACATGACAGGAACAAGAGGCACCCAAAGATAATTTGATTCTCACTAGTTGGAAGATACAGGTTAATTTCTTTTTAACTTCCTCCTCACTTTTTAAACACCTCTTTAATTTTATTCCATGACTGCTCGTGCCCTCCCAGCAACCACTTTGGTTTCTTTGGAAAAGAAACCACTTTATCATTCGAGAATTGCAGCTGTAGGCAAATAAGATCTTTGTTGCCATAGTGATTTCAGTGTCTTGTCACAGTGTCTATGCCAGACAGGGTGTATTTGTGGTGATATGATAAAAGAGAAATGCATTCTGTCTCCATTCTTAAGGCCTCCAATCTCCAAGTTAATCATAATCCTGGGGTTATTGGGCTAAATGAATTATATGGAACCACTGCATCTCCAAACAGCAGCTGTTTATAGGGAGCTGTATATTTTCTAAAATGTTTTTCT
>JANHFL010004912.1:41853-52654 GCA_032468155.1 Oxyrhabdium leporinum
CAATACTGTTTGCAGCATTTAAAAAAAATCTGACTTGAATGTTGTCTAGGGACATCAAGTTTAGTGGGAGCAAGCATTAATCTATTTCAATGGCTAAACTTTTATTACTTATTATTTATTTACTCTTTTACATATTAAGATTCATATTTTAACTTTATCTAAAAAGTGCTGTCTATCCTACACTAAATAAACACTTTTGAATTTTCATAATCTAGATTTTAAAGCTTTGCACAGTATACCTTCTTGTGCAAGAAATGTAAGGTTTCTGATATGGCTTGCCAGAATTTTGCCAGTAATGAACCACAAGCTATTTTTACACATACACACACACACACACACACGAGAGATACAGTTCTCTACTACAGTGGAGTTATAAATAAGGAACAAAAATTAGCAAAAATATTATCTTTATATATGTTCTTCTGTGTAATATTTGTATCTTTCATAACATCATTTTGATAAAGAAAACCTATGCTTAAAACTGATACTTGTCCTAATAAAATAATTTAGTAAGTCTTATGTCACATAAACATAAAGAAAATAATAGCTTTAAATATATATAATTTTGCATATCATACATTTGGATTTCTTTTTCAATTCTCAAGAGAGAATTTCAAATGCCTGCATATTTGGGATTAGCAAAAATATAGGAAACTTCAGAGAAAAAGGAATATTGTGTTTGTATGACACCTGCTTATCTTAAACAGAACATTTTTATGCAAATATGAAACACATATATTTGTACAGCACAAAATGATTTTCTTAGTATAAATGTTTCCTTAAATAATACTTTCTCACACTTTGTCTGGTTGGGGCTCTATTTTCACAATAAGCATTTGCTGGCAGGCAAAATAACAAAAATAAGCCAGCATTGAATAACTCTAAATCTAGAAGTGTTACTTTATTTCTCATCAACTGTTCTTAAAGTGTCATACAAAATAAATTAGAATATGATCAAAATCGGTGTTTTTTAAAAAAATCTAACAGAATTTATGCATTTGTGCTTTTCTGATAAAATAAATATAGCAAAAAAAGGCAAGTTGCAGGAACTTAATACAACTTAAAAAATGAAGGAAAAGATTCACTAGGATTTTCCTTTTTACATTTAAGGAAAAGTGCTTCACATAATTGTAATGCAAGATAAGAAGTCTTGATACTCTGATTTGTATTTAGCTTTATTATGTCTATACACTCAAGATGGACGGAGACTTTATGAAACTATTTTTCGAAAAGATTATGTGCTATTTAACTATGCTCTCAAGTTTTGAAAGTAGCAGGAACTTTTAGCAGCCTTAATAAAGAAAACTTATCCTGTATACAGTAGACTAAAATGGGCCATATTACTTATCTCTAAAGAAAACTTTTATCCTGTTAATTTAATCAGATCTGCTAATTAATGTGTGACATTAATTTCACCTCCAAATAAGATCAAGTAGAATATTTGATCTCACAATAGAAAATGGCAGCTGTGTTACACAGAATGTTTTTTCAATGCTTATTAAATAAGATTTTTTAAAACGCTACAAAAGAAAAAGTACATTATTTTTAATTAGAATAAATTAAACAGAGAATGCTATTTTGCTTTGCACAGGGTTTTTCAAAAACCTGGACATTCATTGCATTGGGAATTAGCCAAATAGGTGCATAAGCACATGAATACCTTCCCATTTATAAAATTGACTTAGGACTCATTTTAAATCAGTTGCTGACTTCGAAGAGTCGATATTTTTAAAAACGGATTTATCCTCAATTTTCTAGATGTTCTCTTTTTAGGCAACACTTTCATGACTTTCCATATGCTGATAAACAATATAAGAGGAATGCCTTCAGTGTGATTCTTTCCCTTTTGTGCACCATGAGAGATGGCCTTTGAGGGAGGCATGAGGGCTGCGGTCCAAGAAATGAGCAAAAGAAAAAGAAAAAGGCAAAGCCAGACAACAACTGAACTACAATTAATTTGAATTAAAGAGATGCATCACTTTAACTAAAATAATTAAATGTAATTAAATGCAATTAAAATAAATTAAAATGATTATTTATCATGTTTGTGATTCATTTTCCTTTGTGTCATTTTAAAAATCACAATTTGGCAGGGTATGCTTGAAGGACAGATGGCAGCTGTGATGAGGACACCTTTGTATAGTTCATCCTATGGTCAAGTTGTGCCCCTTCCTGGCCTGGGGGAAAGGTCCTTCAGATGACTCAGTCATCTCATAACTGGACTATGACAACATGTACTACCAGACTGCCCAAGTAGACCCTCTGGAATCAACAATTGCTGGTTGTCATCTATAAAGCCCTTCATGGCAAAGACCCTAGTTATTTGAGGGACCGCCTGTCTCCCGTGATTCCAGTCTGTCCAATAAGGTCACAGTGAGATACTCCAGGTTCATTCAATTAAACAAGTAAACACATTGCCTGGAAATTCATCTGCTTCCCATTCTATTAGAGTCGTGCAAGATTTTAAAACATGGCTTTATTGGTAGATCTGGAACAAGGCTGTTTGTTGAGCCCCTGACAAATTTTATACAGCATGGTTTTTGTTTTGTTTTGTTTTGCTGATTTGGGGGCTATTTTTATCCAAGCATATATATTCTTATTTTGTTTTGTTTTGTTTTTTTCTCTATTTAACTATGTAAATTGCCTAGAGTATAAGTGGACATCCTTCTAAATCTAACACAACAAGCAAGCAAGCAAAATGTTTGTAGAAGCCTTGTGACTGCCAAATGTGTAGCTTGGGGGCCTCAATTTCTGTGCCTCTGCTAAAAGGGTCTTCCCCCCATTCAATATGGCTAGGGTTGCCTGAAATCTTATTATTCTAATTGTTTGTGACTAAATGTAATAGAGATGCAAAGAGCCAAATTGATCCTCAGCCACAGAAACTGTGGAGTGGTCACCATTTTTCTCCCCTGCCAATTCCATAGGGTTATTGTGGGGGAAAATTGGAGGAGAGTGGTATTAAATAAGTAATAACAAATAGCAAAACAAAAGCAGAGCTTGGCTTCTTCATTTCCTCTTAGGTTAAATAGATTTTAACATATTGTTAGCTGTGATCCAAGGCAGGGACCACTGAGCTTCCATGCAATTATGCTGCTCTTGTAGTATCTGGCTGCATCTTTTATATATCACAATAATGGTTCTGGAAATCTTCTTAGAATAACATCCTTGGGCTGAGTAATGGAAAGCCTTGGAGACAAAAACTAGATGAAAAATCAGCCTGCAACCCTAGAGCTCCCCCATGAAGATTAGCTTGTGGTCCAATGTTTGTTGTACCTGTGATGGCCATAATGGTTTTTCTTTGCTTCAAAAAGGCACTTTGATGTTCTTTAAAAACTCTAAACCCACAAGCTGGCAGTTGTAGGAGTTGATTGCTGGAGCAAGAACAAGATTATCAAGTTCATTATTGTCTTAAGAAGATGGGACAGCTAAATTGCCATCAAGCTAAAATTAGAAGACAATTGGCATTTTATCTCAGCTCAAATAAACACCAAATAGAGCTTCCTTATTCATCAAGTTGTTTCTATTTGACATACCACTTCCAATAGGCTTCTGTCTTCAAATATTCACAATTTATTTTTTATTAGCTTTTACTGGATACACAAATAAAGACTGCAGATTACTATCATAAGACCAATAAAATAGAAGGATGTCTATCATTACCTTATGGCACATGTAGGATCCACCTTTCTTCACTCGGTCCGAACCTTCTGAAGGTCCTTTCTGGGGACAAAGGGATACCTATTATTGTTGATCCATGCAAGAATAACTGTAAGTACCAATCAAATGAATTCAGAGCGATTTCTTGGAGGGCCGAGTGTGTCATTGTTCACAAGCATACTGCAGTTAGTTTTTACAGCAAGAAATAACAATTGCAATGTTTCAGGAAGGATGACTGGAAGATAACTTGGTATAATTGCTCTAGCCTCAATACAACAGCTATTTCAGTTTTAAATAGCAGCTCTTCCGTCAAGTCTGCATGCAGCTTTCTATTTTCGTTTCCCTGTGCGAGCATGTAATGCATAGCTAGGACTTGATGACAGCATTGAACCTCTGATGATGGATGGAAAATGAGAAGGGATTAGCAAAAAAATATATCCCCTTTTTATGGAGCTGTACTATTTATGCTGATTTAAGAGCTGAAGATCTCTGGTTCATTTGGCTTTTGCTGAAAACTAGTTGAATGATGGATTTGGTGGTTGATCAACATTCTGATAACGTTTCTTGAAGCTCAGCATTATGGAGATCTAGTTCTTCACACTAGTTTAGAAGGAAAATTCCCAAAGTTTAACATTCCCTAATTAGATTATTTCTGCTTGAAATTTGTTTTCCCCCCCTTCAAATAAATGGATAGCAAATTAATTAATTAATTAAACTCATGGACAATCCCCATCTCTTCCCCTGCAAAATCCTAGGATCTACTTGGCCTGACTCATTCAGTGTAATTAGCAGCAGTGGCTAAATTTGTAATGTTTCAATTATCTCATAGCCAAGATTTTCTGGGCAAACAGGTGCTTTGAATCTGTTTGCCCCTTTCATACATACATTTAAAAGACCTAAACACCTCTCTAGATGGAAAAGAAGTAACAGAGTAGAGCTGATATCTGACAACAATTCTGAACTTGTTACTGAGATTTTATCGTGTTCATGATTGGATGTAAATAACAGAATTAAGAAAAAAATGTAACATCCCTAACTACTTTTAGTTCTCCTTATATGCATATTTTATTTAAAAACTGATCTAAGAACTCTTCTTGATTCTGCAAAAGCAAACATTAATTTAAAATCCAATAATTCTTAACATATCAGAATTTTACACTGTCATGCTCCATATATAGGATTTTACATTATGTCTACCCTTTCTCTTTGGAGCAGAGGAGATATTTTTTTATTTTTTTACATGATACTGTATAGAACCTGTGTGGTACTTTCAGTTAGATTGGTACTATATGCCCTATTTTGACCTTATAGGTAGTCCGATGTTATTCTATGGAATATAAGCCCTGTACTGTAACATCAATTTCTTTCTACTTTGAGAGTTTACGTAAGGGCGGATTACAGATGCCATTCTCATAGTTTCTGTATATCCCTTCTGGCAACCGAAGAGGACAAGGGCCTGGATAGCTCCTGAAAAAATAATCATGCAAATGAATTCAATTCCAAGTAAAGGTTTGAATCCCACAGAATAACATCTAACTACCACCACTATTGTGAGATAGGATGGAACAGGTCATATAATGCTCCAAGTGTGATTGTGACTTCTTCCTCCAAGGACAGCTCTACTCAGGGTTGGTAAAAAGGGAGATATCTGGACCTAGATTCCTGGATTGTGAAATAATTTAGGGATTGGCTATTTAATATCTACATAAGCTTCTGGCACCAGTTTTCTATTTGCATGGAATGAATTACACAGCTGTAGCTTTCTCTTCTCAGCTGCCCAAGTGATGCCATAGTAGTTTACAGTGCCTGGAGGCTATGGGAGTCTAGCTGGGGAAGAACAAGCTTTAACTCAACCACAGCAAAACTGAATAGCTGGGTTTTATTTTCTATGACTGAGTCTGGAAGGCTTGCACTTCATCAGAAAAGTACAGTTGGGGAATCTTTCTGGACTAATGGTTTCTGCATGGAGAGCAGGTGGCACTCCTGGTCATTAGGGTTTTTGTACAAATCCGTCTTGCACATCAATTGTGCCTGTTCCCATAGGAGGCGGTTCTGCTCATGATAATTTACCCCTTTGTCACTTCTTGGTTGGTCAAAAGTCATACTCACACCCCCATTTCGAAAAGCAAGACCGGGGCAAAAAGATATATATCGAGATGTAGTTGACTGCAAAATAAGCTAACCCATTTGTAAAATTGATTTCCCATCTGTACATACCAATGTTTTTCTTAAACAGACTCAGCTCGCTTTCACAGAGAAACATAAGAGACATGCCCATAGATACAGGTAGTTTTCAATGTATGACCACAATTAAGCCCTAAATCTTGCCTTGATCGTTGAACAAAATGGTTAAGAGTAACATCTTCACTCAACAACTGCAATCCTGGCATTCCTGGTTGCAGTCATCAAGTGATTAAGTGAATGGAGTCCCAGAGAAGTAGTGCAGGATGCATGGGAAGATGAACCCTGGGAGGCTCAATTTTGGAGCTGGAAATCCTCCCTGCTGAAATCCAAGCAGGATCTTCAGCTCCTGAGCGAAAGACATTTGCATGCAGCCTCATCAGGCCTCTTAGGGTCTCCTCTGTCCATCTGAGGCACCCAGTGCTGCTTACCTTATTGCCCTGCCTGTCCATTCTCTGCTTAGTTTGGCTCCCTCTCATTTCTAGGAGATGACTAAAAGAGCTGCCTGTCAAAGGATCACATCTCTCCCCTATACATGGAAGGGAACTCCTTTGTCAGGGTACAGAAAGCACTAAAATCATCAAAAACGAAGCTCCCCTTGGCAGGAAGCTCTTTCAGCCAATCCCCAGAGATGAGAGGGAGGCCTCTTGGCAGACAGCAGCAGCTTGCAATCTTCCCTGCCAGCTCCCCCTTTAACTTTCTTCAGAAGCCGGCAGAGAAATTGCACAGGGCAATCACATGATCACGGGGCACTTGGTAACTAATCATAAGTGTGAACAGGTTGCTAAGCACCCAGATTGTGATCATGTGACTGCAGGACGGGTGGGAAAAGCAAAAGGCAGAGAAGCATGATTCTCCTTACAGCATCTGAAAAAGCTTGTTGTCCAGCTTTTTTTTAATAAAAAAATTAAACAATCTATACATCATTTAAACTTATAGAACAATTGAACATGATTTTAAATGATTCTAAACTTCCGCTTATTAAAAAGGAGCTGTGATGCAAAGACTGAAATAGATGCTGAATAGATCTGTTCAGCAACCATCTATTTCCAAAAGCAGAAAGGCTAAAATTACAGCCATCTCTAAGTTAAGAAGAAGCACTTATCATATTCATGCTTGAATGCTTCTTGGCAATCTGATAATTTTCAGTTAACAAAACAAGATCAGGTCATCATTCTCTTCTTCTTTTTCACATACATTCAGACATAATGGTACCATCAACCATCTTTCATACCTGTTAGCAGCAAAAAACTATTGGCTTTCTACTAGTAACTGAAAGAAATGCTGTTCTGACATTAATAGATTAAGTTGCCATGCTCACTAATATATTACTCACGACCGGCAGTCTTTAGTCATTCCACCCCTCACGTAACTTTGTCTACATCTATTTAACAGACACCCATATTTTATCCTAGTAAATTTATGCAGTATGAGAAAGAGTACGAACTTTTATCTACGTTCAATGCCCAGAGTATTTTGATAGACAAAGTCCAGACCCTGACTTTGGAAGTCTCCAAAGAAGAGAAATGGATATGAAATCCTAAAGCAGTCACAGATGATGACTCTCACTGCAGATGGAAGTCTAAGCATTTTCAATTCAAATAAATACATGTATGAATAAGTCAAACAGATTTATTCAACTCAATAAATCAATAGTCTTAGTAAACAATCACTTAAATACGAGCCAACAGTGTGCTGCAGCTGCCAAAAGAAGCCGACGCACTCATAGGCTGGTAAGACCATGCTTGGCATATTGCATCCAGTTTTAGTCATCATGATGTAAAGAAGATATTGAGTCTCTAGAAAGTGACCAGAGAAGAGCAACAAAGATGATTAGGGGACTGGATCCTAAAACATATGAAGAACGATTGCAGGAATTGGGTATGTCTAGTTTAATAAAAAGAAGGGATATATATATAGAATAGAATGACAGAGTTGGAAAGGACCTTGGAGGTCTTTTAGTCCAACCCCTTACTCAGGCAGGAAACCCTATACCATTTCAGACAAATGGTTGTCCAATCTCTTCTTAAAAACTTCCAGTATTTCAGCATATATATATATATATATATATGTATGTATGTATGTATGTACGTATGTATGTATGTATGTATATATGCAAGCATGTATGTATGTATGTATATGTATATGTAAAAAAAAAATAAAAGAAGGAATAATAACAGTGTTCCAATATTTGAACACTAGGAAATGGAGGTGAACTTGTTCTCAAAAGCACCTGAAAGCAGGAAACTAATCAAAGAGAGAACCAACCTAGAGCTAAAGACAAATTTCCTGACAGTTAGAACAATTAATCAGTGGAATGACTTGCCTCCAGAAGTTCTGGGTGCTCCAACACTTGAGATTTTTAAAAAGAGTTTGGACAACCATTTGTTTGAAATGGTATAAGGTTTCCTGCTGGTGGGTTGGACTATAAGATCACCAAGGTCCCTTCCAAGTCTGTTATTCTGCTAACTTCATGCATGAATAAATCTGGCAGAGAAAGTAAAGCACTGGTGAGTATTAGTACTAGGTCTTGTCACAACAGATGCCTCATTAGATAAGGGAAATATTTCCCAGTATAATGCTGAAGCATTGCCAAGTATCCTGAAGAGAACATGGTAGCTTAGGAAAGTTTCAGATAGAAGTAAATGGGGGAAAAATTGCATTAATGAGAAATAAATATCTACAAATGGCAGATACCTTTGCATGTATAGAACATTTGGAAAGATGTGCCTGCATTTGGATAGTGCCACATTTATCATACTTACTCACACATCTGCATTAAGGCAAAGTGTTTGTTTCAGAAAATGCAAATGAACACAAGTACTTTAAATTCTAATCTCAAGTTGATACATAAACTATAGCATAAAAATAGAAGCTATTACAAAAGAAATTCTTAACAGATGCCTTAATTACATTAACAAAGCATTCTGCTTGTTTGTTTGTGCAATCTGGAAGAATTTGTATTTACTATGTCAGAAGAATTGATTTATTTATTTTATACCCTGCCTTAATGATCTTTATAAATGATTCAGAGTGGCAAACACACACAATACTCCTTCCTCTTTTTATTCTCCCCAAAACAACAACTCAGTGAGGTCGCCTGGGTTGAGAGAGAATGACTGGCACAAAACTATGGCGCTTTGGAAGTCTAAACAACCAACACAAAATAAGCAGTTTTCCATTCAATACCTAATTAAACAAGCAGCCTTATTTTGCCAGTTATTTAAGCTCACTGTTTTGAAATGCCCCCATACATGGTTAATAGAATCTTGGAGAGAAAAGACTCTTATTTCACTGAACAAATTTGGCAATGGTTTATTTCATCATGTTTGATTGAGTAAACTACAACTGACTGAGTTTCCAAAGTAGTATGCAAACCAAAATCGTACTGGTCAAATCTGAGAGATGTGCGTGAAAACAATCACATGCATTTTGAGCCAGAGAAGGTTGCTTGCCAAAACAAACCAAACGCCTATCTAAATCAACTTCATGCAGTTTTCCACAATGATTAACCATCTGCCTCCTGGAAAACCCTCAAAGGATATATGGACAGCTTATGGCAATCTTCCTAAACCTGTTGCCCTGCCTCTCACATTGAATGTGTCGTTTGAGGCTATGAGCTGGAGTTCTAAAGTGAGTTAGCTTGAAACAGGATAAAGAAGCCTCTTTCAAATTTAGCCATTGGATGAAACGGGCAGGAAGTTCCTTCCAGAGAGACAGACATTCCATTTTACAGGAAGAGAGAAAAAGGGCTTCCAGATCTAACAAGCACTCAAGAATTGTAAGCCACCCAGAGACACTTGGTTGAGTTGGGTGGTTATAGAAATTGAATAAATACATCAATGAAAAGTAGATAGAAAGCCCACAATAACATTGGTCAGCTGAGTTTGGTTTTTTTTCTTTCCACCTTGATGAAAAGCCAACAAGGAAAATTAATGGAGCCATTGAGCCACTGCAAAATTAAAGCTTAAGCCAGTAAGAGAATTGGCAAACACAAACTCTTGCCTCCAGAATCATACTAGTTTCCATGCAAATTGAGGCATTTGAAACATAGCATTTGTAACTGCCCTAAGAATAGCAACAGCACAATGGTCAGGACTGCCATGCTGCTGTGCCAGCCACACTTCGCCAGATGCCAGTCTGCCATACGCAATGGGGGAGGGAGCTGCGGGGTGGGATGGGGGGAAATGGCATAAGGGGAATCGAAACCACCCATCCTGTGAGAGCTGTCGGCAGTTCCAAGATCACACCATGGAATACAACACCTTCCAGCCCGCCAAGCCAGGGACTATTACCAAAACAATTTGTTTAAATGTGATTGGACAGTTGATAACTAGGTGGGAAGGAGGAAAGAAGGGAAAAGTTAACCAGATGCTTTGGGCGTGAAAGTTCAGAAAATTGAATTAGCTAGTATTGCAGGCTAATTCCTCTGACTGCCAGGAATTAGATTCCTGACTGGCTCAAGGTTGACTCAGCCTTCCATCCTTCTGAAGTTGATAAAATGAAGACCCAGGTTGTTGGGGACAATATGCTGACTCTGTAAATTGCTTAGAGAGGGCTGTAATGCATTGTGAAGCGATATATAAGTCTAAGCGCTGTTGCTAGTCTAAAGAGGCAAAGATATGATGGTTTGATATTAATGCTTATACTCCCCCGGGCAGAAGAAAAATCATTGTATAACTTTATTAGAAGATTTCTAGTTTACAGTCATAAATCTATTGGAAGCAAAAACTGAAGTCAGCAACAAGAAAAAAATATTCCTTAACATATTTCCTAAATTCTCATGTTTTACAGAGAGACCCTTTGCCAGATCTTCAGGTACTCTGGCCACAGAAGAATACCTAGTTGTCCATTTGACCAATTGTGTGTGTGCGTGTGTGTGAGAGAGATACATACATACATACATACATACATACATACATACATACATACATACATACATACATACATACATACATACATA
>JANHFL010004912.1:62175-76774 GCA_032468155.1 Oxyrhabdium leporinum
CGGTTACACAAGCTGTATACTCACTACTTTACACTGTAGCCAAGTGTCAATTCTTCAGTGCAGTCACATGAAAAGATATACTTAAATATTTACAAAATGTGAGGGGGTGTACTCACTTCTGTGAGATACTATACATCCTCAAAGAAAATGTCTGCTAATATATGGGAGTTGTCAGTTCCAAACCAAACCAGCAAAAGAAGAGGCCACACTGTGAGCAGAACGGGTCTCTTTACTGGAGTCTCAGCTTGGCAAATGGTGAACAATACCAGTTAAAGGGATTCTAGCCAGCTTTGCTGGCTTCTGCTAGCAAGCTGGCTATACAGACTCAGCACGCTCCACCCTCCTGTTCTCGGTTGCTGCCTGGCCGGCTCCAGCAAGTACTTTTTTGGCCCGGCTCCAGCAAGTACTCTTCAGCCCTGGATGGATTCTAAACTGACCACAGCTGGCTTGCCTTCCTGGCTCTTCTCCCAGCATGAGTCCCATTACCAACACCCATCTGTGGCCCCATGCATCCCCTTGCCCCTGCACGTGTGTGGCAACTCCGAAACAGCGTGTTGTGGCCACTTTGAGCAGCGTGCTGTCTGGGACGTTGACAGGAGTATTAGGACAGCCAGGAAGTCATGTCAATCCCAAGGATTGGATGGATCGCTCAGCAATAAAATAAAGGCAGCGATCCACATTAGATGTGTTTTTATGCCTCCAAGATTACATTTCAGGGCTGAAATTTAGCATTAAAAATACGCTCTGTTACTCAAGGTAGTTCTTGGCATACTTTTGTATCATTTGATTCTTTGCATTTTAACTGATTTATGGTTTATTAAACGGCCCAAGATCAAATCTTGGAGGAAAATGTTTGCGTAATTGCCAATGTATTTTAATCATGTATTTCAAACATAGAAAATTGTTGTTGGCATCAATATAAACTAAATGACATTCTTGAGGACAGCTGTGTCACTAAACACTGCAAGGAACTCTCATCATTAATAAGGTATAATTGATACGGTATTAGGACATTATCTAGCTTCCCTGATTTGTTTTGTAAAAGCAGGAGTAATATAACTGAATGATTGAACCAGAATAATATAATATAAGGGCTATGAAATAATAATAATATAAGACGCACTTTTTCCACCGCCAAAAGCGGGTGGAAATGTCTGTGCGTCTGATGCACCAAATGTTGCCGAAGCCCTGCTCACCAACCGGCTCCCACCCTTCGGCCTCTGCCTCCCAGCAGTTTCCTCCTTGCAGCAAACAGCCTGTTTCACCTTCAGCACAGCCTGATTAACAGAAGCAGCTGATTGTGACTTGGATCGGCCTTCCGACGAACAGCTGTTTCAGGCTACAGGGATCTCCATCACCTATTGCCGCCTCTGCGCACCACGTTTTCAGCCTCCGCACGCCCCATTTTTGGCCCGTTCTGGGTGGCAGGGATCAAAACGGGCAGAAAATGGAATGCACAGAGGCCAAAAAGAGGGCGCGTGGAAGCTGAAAATGGGGCAAGGCTGTTTGCTGCAAGGAGGCAAATTGCGGGGAGGCAGATTTTTCCCCCCCTTGTTTTCCTCCCCAAAAGCTAGGTGCATCTTATACTTCGGAGCATCTTATACTCCCAAAAAATATGGTACATGTCTACCCAAAAAGATCACTAGACTACCTACAATCCAAAGTAGGTTGTAATCCTGGACAGAACAGGATTACAACCTCCTCTGGATTGTAGGTAGTCTAGAGTATAATTAGCAAAGGTAACAGATTTGTCTAACAGCTAAATATTTAATAGTGATCAAGATGATCAAATCAGTAAAGACTTGATATCCTGTAAAAGTCAACAATATTCTCAACATAGAGAGTTCTTAAGGATGGGGAACATTATTAAAGAACAAAAACTGTCATACTGCCATAAATACTGGACTTTTAAGTACGGCATATTCCCTTCTTAAATTAGTCCATTTTCTATATGTTAACACCTTTAATATTTTAAAGTTATAGTAATGATTTAATACTGAAAATTCAAATTTTAAGCATCACAGTATTTGAAGACCAGGGTTTCCATTCTTAGCGTACATCTGCAATTGACAGAAATTACTGGCGGGCAATTATGAATATGATATGTGAATTTCTGCCATGTTTGCAACAATAAGTCAGGGCCTGAAACTATTTGCTCATAACTTATATAACTTTACCTATATAAACCTATATGTGCTTTCAGATGAATGCCTAAAACATCTAGCATAAATCTACAGACACAACCAATGTTTTTACAACAGTTGGGTCCTATACTGACGAGATCAGACCCACAGATTTGTCAGAGAATTCTCTAAACCCAGGTTTGCTCCATTATCATGTTGGTCATTGTCATAGTAACATTTAATGTACATGTAGAGGTGATTGCATTCTCTTGGCTTCATTGCACCTATTCTCCATCTAGAAAATGAGAACAACAGACACATAATGTTCTCAGGTGAACAATATATTCTCTTTTACTGTTTGTACAGTAATGTACAAAGGGTACATTGGTAAAAGAATAATTCTGATCTTTTCAAAAGTGTGCAATTTAAATCTAAGGCTTTGTTATAAATAAGATATATGGCACAGCTTTTTGTGCCTTTGTCAGCAAAAAGGAGAGTTTCATGTCATGAGCTGTGCCATCATTATTATATCAGCCTAATCACAGGTTGTCATGGTATTACATTAACAAACGAATGAATATTGTTGTGGCATATTTGTTCTGAAGCTGAGTGTTCACTTAGCTAGTTGTTTACAAATTCATGAAAATACTTCTAGTTCTTTTTGGTTAATTGACATGTGTCTCCAAGTTGAAAATGTCCTTTCAAAGTGAAATGTTTGTTTTATCTCATTACACTTAACTTACAAAAATACCAGGAAGAGCTAGCAGTTGAAAACTGAAAAGAGAGACATTTAAGAATTGATTGTACTTAACCCAACTCTGTTTTTTTCAAAACCAGGGTCAATCACAACAAGAAAACATAAGAACTCATTGCCTTCAGATATCAGAAAAAGGCAGGATTTAAATATAATAAATGTATTTAAAATTACAGCTGAAGTTACCACGAGTTTATGTAACAGATTTTTATATGTAAGCAGGTCAGAGATGGTCTTGGTAAATTACACTATTGACACTACTGAAGGCAAATGAATCGGGTGAATCCCTGGTTCTGGGCTTCTCAGAGACCTCCATCTGACTCCTTTGGAAACAGAACATTGAAATAGATAGATTTTTGGCTTGAGAAATGTATCCATAAGTACATAGCTACTGGTATCTGGTAATTAATATTCACTCAATATGCTAGAGTAGACGTTCTTCCTCTAAAACAGAAACACCAAGGAAGCTCTCAGTTGATTTTGAAGTTGCCGAACATCAGACCCAAAACAAGTGCCCAATCCTAGCTAGCAAAACAGGATACCGTGATCAGCAATACAAGCAATTTTTACTTTATGATATAATCCTGAAATAACATGGAAGATTTTCAGGTTTTGAGTTGCAGCACACAAAGTTAGATAAAGAATATTGAAGAGCAACTGCACTTAAGTTTGAGTAGGGAATGGCTTTCCCTCAGCCCACTGCCCACTGGTCATTTTTCTATGTCAGTGGCTGTACTGTATCTTCCTCAGACTTTCCAGGGCTCTAGAAAGTTATATTTTAGGTTAAACTAATAAGAAGCCTTTTGGCATATTTTTTATGTATCATTCCTGTTTATTTACATTTGGATGTTCTGGATACTTGAAAAATATCTCTGTTCTTTCTTCATTCTTTCTACTGGTTAATGACTGTAGTAAAGTAATTTGATTTGAATATCACACCTGCCTACACTGAAAGGAAGAAAAAATAATAATAGTCTGGTATTTTTCCAGACAAGCTTTCCTCTTAGATAGCTAAGATAGCGGAGACACAATGTAGATCTTTTATTATTTATTGGTCAAAATGCACGTGCTTCTAGGAACAAGGACATTTTTTTGGCAACTTTTATCTAGATGACCTTCTGCAAATGTTTACTTTCAGCCAAGAGCTATCATTAAAAAGAAAACTGTATTAAAAATGTTTTTAGGCTACTGGTGAAAAAAGCTTTTTTCTACCTTGGTAGAAAGAGGACAGAGAAAAGATAAATTCTTTGTTACTTGGTAGATAGCACTTGATTTTCCAATAACCTGGACAGATTCAATATGTACAAAGTTAATTATCACCTTTGTGTCTTAAAACACCCTGATATTTAATGCATAACTAGTCTGCTATTTTCAGTCCCAATTCTCTCTTTTCAATTATCTAAAGAAAATACGACAACCATTCAATCCTGCTTATTTCATTGTGAGTGCCTTGCTTGCAAGGACAAATGTATGATTGCCATTCCAAATCAGAAAGATACAGTCGTAAAGGCTGGCTGAAAGGAAAGTGAGTGTTTACAAGATGAAGTATCTTAGGTGTTCACTTTTCTGCAGTTTTCCCCAGCTAGGCTTTCCAAAGCACGTCCAAAATTACACTGAAATGACCTACTTCTGTTCAGCATTTTGCCGCCATGGCAACTGCACTGGATTTCCAGTGGAAATCATCTGCTGCCTGTACAATCATCCCACCTGCAAACAGTGTCAAACAGGACAAAGCACTCAAGGTTCAAGACAAAAAAGAATGGCTGGACAAGTGACAAGCTCAGATTCTACATACAACAGAGGCATTTCCGGGTGATGTTTGACGGTAGTCCGTGACGTGAATTACACTACATTACTCTGTCTGTAGTGTAACAGATACAATGCCTCAAGTGGTGCATCATAACTCAGGGAGAAAAGGGCAGTATGTAACTCAGATTTATTTTTTAACAAACTGCATAGAAACAATGACCACATCTACTGAAATAGATCCAAAACACACTAAATCAGTGGCAGTGCTAGCATGACTGATTTTCCACACTGGGTAAGTGCCAGTTCATGCTTCCCAATCACACTCCCAAAACATGGGGTAGATATTAATCAAAAAATAACTACAGGCCTTGCTAAGAAAGTGAAATCTGCAGTTTAGACACACTCCTGGGATTGATGATACCAATCCAGATGTAATCTTGAATGCACACATGAACCTTGTAGTCATCCATCCATCCATCCATCCATCATTCATTCATTTTCTATAGCTGCCCACCTCAACCAAGGACTCTAAGGAGGCTTACAATACTAAAACTACACAACAGTTAAAACAATTGAAAACAATAAAACAATAAAACTATCCAGAAAATGAAAGGCAATGGTATATAGTCTAGAATAATGTTGTTATAACTCATTATTCTTGAACAAAAGAGTTGTCTCACACTAACTTTGCTATGATCATAAATTCTCAATACAGGTAGTCCTCGAATTATGAATGTAATGGATCCTGCCCATTCCATTCATAACCCGAGGATTCGTGGGAGTGAATCATGTACCTTGAATGAGATTACTCCCTCCTTTCGCCCACACATTCACTAATCAAATGCACGCTTCGTTACATGCACATGAGGTATTTCAGGGGGGAAAGCTATGGGGGGGGGTAGTGATGGGACAGGCCATGTGCTTAAGACCACCCAAAGTCTCCCCAGCCCATTGAAATACCTCATGTTCCCCACAATTGCTTTCCTCCCCACCCAACCCGCCGCACCGGGTCTCTTACCATGCAAAGATCTAGCAAACTATCTCCTCTCCAGCCTCTCAGCCATGCGTGTCCCTCTGCAGCTCCATTTTGGTGTGCGAAGCCTCATCCAGCACTTTGGTGGCCAAAACCGAGCTCCGTTTAGGCCTGCTCAGGCCTCGCCCAGAGCAAACCTCCATTTTGGCTTGCAAAGCGCTGGGCGAGGCCTGTGCAGGCTCCATTTTGGCCGGCAAAGTGCCTGGCAAAGCCTGCACAGGCCAAAACAGAGCAATGGGGGGGCAGGGGGCACCCCTCTGAAGTTCCATACTGACCGACAAAGTGCAGGACGAATGTTACAGAACCTCTGTGGTTGTTCATAAGAGCGAACAACTGTTGTGGTGGTGCAAGATTCATTGTTTCGGGACTTGCTCATAAACACTAGGGGGCATTGATTGTATAACTTCGAATGTTCACTAAGGGAATACTCGTAATCCGGGGATTTGGGAATTAGTCTCCTGGCTTTTATACTGTATATAGCGCAGGTCAAGGACAACATATAGTTAGGGCTTTCAATTTTAAAAACCACTGCTAACACCATTTTGATTTAACTTTTTAAAGCCCTTTTAAAAACAAAGAAAAGAAACAAATGTTATCTCTTCAGATTTACTTTTATATTTTATAGCTTGCACACTTACAAGAGGAACCACATTTGGCCAAGCTAAAATGCTAAATTAAAGAAAAGCAAGTCCCTGCCTTGCTAGGCTACTGGCCAAAATAATCAGAATAGTATCATTTTTCCATGCCTACTAGATGATGTTCTGCATGCCAAAATGTCCTAATAATACATATTGAAAAACAAGGCAAAAGAAAAGTCCTCTAAAAAATACTCTAACCAAATAGGGGAAATCTTTCAAAGGAAGCAGCAGAGCTCAACAATTCGGGCCAGGTGCCAGTCCCAACCTGCCTCTGATACAAACATCAGGGAGAGGAATTCCCAGCTCAGGCAAGGATCATAATACCCCGATTAGCTGCTGTGAGGATTGACATTTGATTTACAGTAGTAAAACAAAACACACACACACACACACACAATGGGGGGGAGGCTATTTTTTCTGCATAACATCCTACAGGAGGATGGTTGTCATTCTCAGTCTCCGAAGGTTCACTGCAAGGGTTTTATGTGTATTGTTTAATTCTCCTGTCTTTATGCTTTCAGGCATGTCAATAACTCCCATTCCATTTTAGATCTTTTCCTTTTTCAAGTCAAGTATCATAATTTCTTTGAAGGGATACAGTAGCAGAATGCAAAGGAAATCCTTGTGACAAAGGCACAGATTTCTCCTCTGCCTAGAAGAGAGATCAATCTAAATTGGACTTGCTTTTCTACTTTATACAGTATCTGGATAGGCAAGCATTATTCATGAAGGAACTGGGCTGCAACCTGGGTTTTCTTCCAGACTCACAGTTCTTACCTGGAGGCTGTAGCTAGAGGGCCCTTTATGCTGCACCAATTGCAAACGTATTTGGTGCGGAAGAATCTCATTACTTTACTTCAAACCTCCATTATCGCCCACTTGGACTACTGCGATGCATTTTACATGGGGCTTCCCTTAGAAACTATGCAGGGATTACAACTAGTTCAGAACGCAGTGGCTCGCTGATTTTAGTTCTGGCAATATATAAATCAGTTCTTTTTTTTCTTTTTTTAAAAAAGTTTTTTATTTTATAATCTATAAAAAAAATCAATTTCAATTGAACAGTGTGTTGCCTGGGTACATGTTATTTTAGAAAATAACGATCAAAATACAGCAATAGTCATTACACTGATATTAATTCAATAATAATAATAATAATAATTATAATAATTATAATAATAATTATAATAATAATAATAATAATTATAATAATAATAATTATAATTGCTTATCCATTTAAACAAATCTCCCTTATAACATTAGTTTTTTTCTTACATTTCCATGTTTTCAACTTCTGTTTCTATTAGACAACCATTGATAAAACAGGTCCCATGTCAAATATATAAATCAGTTCTGTGGGTTCTGCATTTGATGATTTCTTTCAGGGTACAATTTAAGGTGCTGGCATTAACTTATATATAAGCAAGCAGCCATGGAGATTACCCTGCAGAAACGATGTAGGGATGTGCAAAAATATGCTTCTGAGCCCAGAAAATTGGGAAAATGTCAGGAAGAGTCTCAAACTGGTTCCTCCCTATGCAATAAAAATTTAGTTTGAAAATGACCGTCGGCGTACAGGCATGAAGATGGAGAGGGTTTCATCAGTGATGCTAGAAAGACCTATCCAGAGAAGAGTTAATCACAGAATTTCTGGGCAGAGAGCCAAGGTTGCCAAGACAATTTCATTTAGGATCCTGGCTGTGAGCCAAAAGCAGAAATCTGCCCACCAATTCAGACTGCATAAAAACCAGAACTCTGAAGGGGCTAAGGTTGCATCACTTCCATCTGGAGAAACAGCAAGTGTTTCATCTCCCATCTGTCTTTCCTGTGGCCATCATACTACTTTCTGTGCTTTATTCTGTCTCCAGGTCTGATTGTTCCGATTCCTCCTTACTATTGCCTGATCAACCTGGTGTGCAGGACTCATCTGCTTGTCCATATAAGTAGACTATTAAATGACAGTACAGAGCTCTGTTTAATTTTACTATTAACTAATCAATGTTGTTTCTGCCTAGATAATTTTTGTATTTCCACATCCTAAAAGAACATGTGTTTGAATGTTTGTTCTCTTATCAGTTCCCTTTGCCGACAGGATTGTGCATCGCTCCTGTTCCAGCTCTCACAAGTCACAGGCTGGAACTAACATCATGACCCTGTGGGTTTGGATAGTGAGAGTTAAGTGTGGCACACGTGCCCCTAAAATTAGTAAGAGAAATGTGATTGTTACTAAGCAGGACAGCATGTGTGAATGTCTAAATAAATGGTCTTAAGAGGAGGAGGGGAGGACACAGTCAGGTTGCAATAGTTTTTCTCGGGAAAGTATAGTTCTAATCTTCTTGTGTAATCTGTTTCCTGATCTGGTTAGCCTCAAAGGGCTAATGTCAGTCTTGCTGGATGGTTGAAAAAGGATGATGGAAGGCTAAAAGCAGTCTATATATTACTCATTCCTGCCCTGTATTATTTAACAAGCAAATTATTAATTGTTAGTTAATAAATTATCATTAATTATGCAAGTTTATTTGCTTAAATCTATACCTAGATTGGTTTTTCTTTAGCACTGTTTGACTATTTTTATGTTTAATTTAAGAGTAAGTAGAAAGAAATTTAACACTGTTTTTCAGGTTTCTGAGCATGGAGATTCCCAGAAATTCAAACACGAAGAATTACAATGCATGCATGAAAAGAATCGCTCAGTTCCTAAGTAAATTAACCATTTTCTCCAATCACAGAGCTGAATTTAAAATGAACCAATATGTATTGTCCTACAAAGACAAGTCATATAACTTCACATAATATCAACAGCAGAAACAAGAGCATTTTCTCAGACAGACGGAAATATTTTTTGTCACATATACCATGTCGTAGCCAAACACCTCATCAATGGCTAAACTGCAGCTCAAGAATGTTTTCAAGTTTTCTTCCTTCTCGTTTTATTCAAAAATTATATTTCTTCAACAAAGCATACAGGCTGCCACATGTAATTATTCTAAAAAGCCCCATATGGTGTTTTAATGTGCGTTATTTTTACTCCCGTGCATAACGTTTTTGTTTCGGTGCATAAAAGGAACATGTTAAGATGAAATACTCAGGTGAAATTTAAACTAATTATCTGCCACAATATTAAATCACCTGGAACTTTTCAACAGACTGCCAAAACGCAACTGAAAACACACAAGTGGTTTCCAACATATGTTGGAAGGTTAATATGTTACTGCCCTACTGAACATACTTCACAGATAAAAAGTCAAATCCCCCTCAAATTACGTTTCACTTCTGAAGATCTGACCGATTTTTAGGGACTAGCTCTTGATTTTATGAAATAATTCGGGAGGTTACCAGTGACACTGACAATACCAGAAGATGCATTGCATATTTGTTCAGCTATGTTCTTAAGGTGGAAATGGAGCAGGAGGTATCCCTGATACATACTGTTTTAGTTTTTAAAGACCTCAAATCTACAAAAACCTGGCTTTTTAATCCTACGGCTTTCAGATTCATTTTTGTTATATATAATACATATGTACAGACACATAATCACACTTACTTGTAATGATCACCTATGAAAGGGTCATTTTTATTTTTTAGAATTAAACTCTGTTCCTTCATGCCATATTTGTAGATAAAGGTTTCATTTTTCAAGGATGTTTGTGTTTTTTTTTACTTCCCATAAATATCTCTCTCTATCTCCATCTCCGTCTATACAGATAGTTCTCGACTTACAACAGTTCATTTAGTGACCATTCAAAGCTACAACAGCACTGAAGAAAGCGATTTATGACCATTTTTCACACTTTGGGCCATTGCAGCATCCCCATGATCATGTGATCAAAATTTAGATGCTTGTCAACTGACTTTTATTTATGATGGATTGCAGTGTTCCGGGGTCATGCAACTTTCTGCAACCTTCTGACAAGCAAAGTTCAGGTGAAGTCAAAATCCAGATTCTGTTTGCATATATATATACATTCTTCTGAACAAGTTATGTATTTAGCACAAAGTTCCACCCAATCTTGTAATGTCTTTTCAAATGTGGGTTCTCTGAAAGCTTTTTGTGAGTTTCCAGGCCATTTGTCAGCTGGTTAGCACCATACTTTGGGATGCAATTGTTACAATTAAACATAGCAGGTTTAAGGCTGCGTAAGAGAAAAAGGGAGGAATCAAAATGTATGTACAGAACAGACTCTGTTATCAAAGCAGTCCTTGTTCTAACTGCACATATTTGGATTTAAACCAGTACTGGTACTGTGGGCACAAATACCTATGACCTCTGAACATTCAAGTCTGTAAGACTGTCAAACAAAGATGACAACACTTACTGTTTATAAGGAAGAGTACAGCTTTGTAGTGATTGCAGATGACATGGGCCATCACAACATGCCAAAAAAGGACAGAAAGTCACCCTGTTTACTTCTGAGGTTTTACATTAGTATCTCCTCTTAGAACACACAATTTCACAATACTGTCCTCAAAATTAGTCAAAAGCTTACTACTGCAAGTCTCACACAGCGAAGTAATGGTTTTTCAAAACCAAATATATTATTGTGGTTATAATAGTTTGTTTCCAACTCTGAATCATTGTAATAGGTACAAAACATATTAATAAATACAACTTACAGCTTGATGAATTCCATTCTTTACTTCTTTACTCAACATGCCTTCAAATACAAAGGAATCACCAAATCTTTCTGCCTGAGGAAGGAAGGAAGGAAGGAAGGAAGGAACAAAGGAAGGAAGGAAGGAAGGAAGGAAGGAAGGAAGGAAGGAAGGAAGGAAGGAAGGAAGGAAGGAAGGAAGGAAGGAAAAATCAAATCAGATAATTAAGTATCTTCCCAATAGCAATTTACTGTTACTGTAAAAGGAAACAACATACACATTTTTTCCCCAACTGAATACCCTTTAAATAGTAAACTTTCTTTCACCTCCAACCCTGAAAACCAACAGTTATAATTTTTCAGTAGACTCCCTTGGGATAAAAATATTACATTATTCAAAGACTAAAGACTTTTCAATGAGCTAAAATATAAACTCCTAAAACAGAAAGAGATAGTGGCTTTTAGAAGCTCTATAAACATTTCTACTTAGATCAAATTCTAATGAAGGAAAGAACAAAAACCTATGAAATATATGCATTTTAGTTATCTGTTAACATATTTATTATTTAATCATTCATGCTGGCATAACTTGGGAAGTGAGGTTGAATGGAATCAGCATGTTTCAATCAGCTTTTCACTAAAATGGGATTTGAAAAGCTATTGATGTGTATGTATTTCTATCATGTCAACTCCATATTTGCTTCTTGCTTTTTATCACTTGGATTTATTTTTAACTAATAATTGTATTTCAAATGGAGCAGCAGGAAAATAATATAACCATGTCATAAAGAGATGTGATAAAACAATAAAAAATTATTGCATTATTGGTATGTGCATTTTTGGAAGGTAGAGCACAGGTCAATGAGTACTTCAAGCATGAATGTCAGAAGACTCTGAGTTCCATTTCTGACATAATTTGAGACAAAAGACCTAAAATAACTACATTGGGAACCTATTCAACCTTGATAAACTATGTACTGCAAGAGATGTCATAATAATCTAAGACCAGATGATCCAACAGCATGATAGTTTTATATGTTTGAAATTACAAGAGTCATGAAATTTGTGGCTTTCAAAATTTTGAACTCCAATGTCTATGTTATTTCTTGCAATCATCTCTGTAAATAATTCTGCTTATTACTAGGTTATCAAAACTAATAGTGTCCATCCCCATCCCTTTGTCCCAGGGAACTAGGCTACTGAAATTATATCAGTTTTAGGGAGGAAGGCAGTGTTAGGACTTTTAAAAAAATGGTTCTGTTTGGAATTCTACTCAAAATTTCCACCAAGATAAATGACAAAGGAGGTTGAAGTAAAAAAGTGTATTAACAGTAGAATAAAGTGTGGATCATCTATCACATTTTGAAATGACAAAGCAGTCAAATGTGTGTAAAAACAGCTTAACTGCTATTACTATTAATTACTTGTGATACGTTTCTGTGTATGTATGTGTGTTATTGCATTATTGGTGATGGTGGAAGTAAAAGATACAGAGGGAAGATTACTAGCAATAGCAATAGCTCTTAGACTTATATACTACTCCATAGTGCTTTACAGCACTTTCTGGGCAGTTTACAGAGTCAGCATATTACCACCAATAATCTGGGTCCTCATTTTACCAACCTTGAAAGGATGGAAAGCTGAGTCAACCTTGAGCCCCGTCAGGATTGAACTCTAGGCCCGTGATGGCGAGCCTTTGCCACGCGTGCCAGAAGTGGCACACAGAGCCATCTCTCCGGGCACGCCAGACATCACCTGTTGCTCTTCTGGGTTCCGATGTGCACATGCGCGCTAGCCAGCTAATCTTTGCATGCACATGCATGTTAGAAACCGGAAGACCAGGTGGCCGGTGCGCACACGTGCACCAGGAAGCTAAGCTTCTGGTTTCCGGTGCTCCAGGGAGCTGATCTTCTGGTTCCCAGCACATGCATGCGCGCATGCTCCCGTTTTGGCACTCGGTGCTGAAAAGGTTAACCACCACTGCTCTAGGCTGTGGGCAGAGTTTGCCTGCAATACTGCATTCTAACCACTATGCCACCAGGGCTCCTAACCTGTTCCTTAATCAAATTCCCTTTTCTCATCAATTTCATTTTAAAAGTAACCTCAGAATTGCTTTTAGAAGTATGTCTTTAGTGATGATATAAACTGAGATTTTTCAAATTTAGGTATACAAAATGTGTCATGTGTTTTCAAGTTGTCATAGGTGTTCTGAATAATAAAAAATATAGGTAACTTCAGAAGTGGGGGTTTTTTCCCACTGATAAAAGCAAAAATGTTTGACCTGCGATTCAGCAATTGACTCTTAAATCTGTTCTATCCATATACTGCAATAGCACAAGATGCAGGGAACAGATAGATAATAAGCACATACATTTGAAATAAACATACTCATAACTTAGTGATGATGTCTTTCACGTTGCTAGAAAGCAGTAGTATTTTAAGATTGCTATAAAAGTTTATCCACTTCTCTGGAACTGCCTACTTTTTGTCTGGCAATACTATTTTGAAGTGTCTATCTGGGTGGCAACATATAACAGAAAAATATTCAATGTACCAAAATTAGGAATTCTGAATTCCCAGCAGCTATACTATTTCAAAGATAATTGCAGCATAATCCTTGCAGTTTACTGAGATCTTGTTCTGTTCTGAAATGTACATAGCAGTGTATTTATTAATCAGCTGAATGTATTACAAACATGCTAACACTAAGCAAAACAGAGTTTATGATGGGATGCATAAATCAAGACATTCCTGAGCTGAAACTTAAGGAATTTACCCAGCAGTTTCTCCATTATAAAATATAGCAGCACATATTAATTAGCTATAACTATATCAGGCACTGACTCCTATTGATCACCAAATCCTAGTATTTACAAAAGCTTCTTAAAAATAAATAAAGTTTAGAAACCTCTTTTTACTTCAATATACTCTCCAAATAATTTAACAGCATTCAGCATTCAATACTGAGTTCTTTAGAAAACCACTTTGGGGCAATCTTTGTTATTAACTATTGTAGGCAGGTGAATCAATATGGTAACTATTTTTTGCAAATACGTATTTTAAATGTCAACATTTCCCAGGATTTTCCCTTCCAGGGGTATATAAATTTAGTTCCCATTCCAGCACGCTGGTTTGGGATGTCAGACAGAGTATCCCATC
The DNA here is from genome assembly GCA_032468155.1 of Oxyrhabdium leporinum. NCBI lineage: Eukaryota > Metazoa > Chordata > Lepidosauria > Squamata > Cyclocoridae > Oxyrhabdium > Oxyrhabdium leporinum. The sequence continues at coordinate 76,224 of JANHFL010004912.1, forward strand.
ATATTTCAACATCATCACTGAAATAATGTAAAATAGTGTTTGGATTCTGCCTCCTGAGAATCTTTATTCTTTGCTGATTCCTCCTGACTGCTGAAAACACTGTGGACAGCATTTAGTAACATCTTAAGAGACAGATTGGAAGAGTGATTTGTCACAGATTAGCGAAGCTGAATGCCATATTGCTGGACTATAAAAATGCTGCAATCACAAATTTGTATTTATCTAACTCATTCTAGAACTTGGTCCCTTATTAATGTTGACTTTAAAAGCTCACATTATATGCACACTGATCTTTACTTTCATATCCTTTCCTAGGCTCTTCAGTTATATACTCTAGTTTTTCTTCTTTATTCATGCTTTTAATAAAAGATGAGGGTCTAAATTTTTGTACCGCTAGTTGGAAACTTTGAGGATATGAATGGCCAAAACAAGCCCTGATTAAATTGCATGAAATCAGAACTGCTATTAACAGACATGCCGCGGGCCCCTCCAACTCCGACCCCCGCGATGGTCCGCCGCGGAGGGGGGAGGCGGCGAGACGGGGGCGACCT
>JANHFL010004913.1:10355-23863 GCA_032468155.1 Oxyrhabdium leporinum
CCCGGCACGCGCGCCACTCCCGGCTCCAGGCCTACCGAGCCGCCCAGCGGCGGGCCCGCCCGGCCTGCGGCTCCGGGATAGCCGGCGGGGTTGGGGGGAGCTGGGGGGGCAGCCGCGGCCTCTGCCTGCCCACCTCGCGCGAACCAGCGGGGCGCTGGGAGGGCCTCCCGGGGGGGTGCAGGGCCCCCTCAATTGCCCGGCCCGAAGGAGGCTCTTTGGCTGGCGCGGGGCCTGAGCGTCTCCCCCGCCCACCTTCCTTCGGGCAGCAGCCCCGGCGAGCCGTCTGCGGCCGATCCCGCTGCCCCCCCCGCTGCCCCGCCCCCCGGCCGTGCAAGGCGTCGGGTCTCCCGGGTCCCCGGCCGCTCCCGAAGCGGCTCCTCCGGGGGCGAGAGCGGAGGCTGCCGTGAAAGGGCGCTGCGGAAAAGCCCCGATCCTGAGCCTCCCGGCGCCCCCGGGGGTGGTCTCGGCGTCCGAGGGGCGCCGCGGGGGGGGGAGGCTCTTGGCCGACTCCTCTCCTGGCCCCTCGCAGCCCTGGGGGCTTCCCAGCCGCCCTCTTGACCGCAGCGCGGCTGAGCCTGGCTGTCTTTCCAGAAAGCCATTGATTTGGTCACCAAAGCCACCGAGGAGGACAAAGCGGGCAGTTATGAGGAAGCGTTGCGCCTGTACCAGCATGCTGTGGAGTACTTCTTGCACGCCATCAAGTGTGAGTCCAAGAGGGGCTTTGAGCCTGGGAGACCCGGTAGGAAGAGGGGGTGAAGGGGGGCCCTTCCCTACTCGGAGGGCGGCCGGGAAGGAGCCCTGGGTTCTAGCGCCCCATCCGTCCCGTCTGCCCTGCAGATGATGCGCACAGCGACAAGGCCAAAGAGAGCATCCGGGCAAAGTGTGCCCAGTACCTGGACCGGGCGGAGAAGCTGAAGGACTATTTGCGGAACAAGAGCAAGCAGAGCAAGAAGCCGGTCAAGGAGGCCCAGAATGACAGCAAGGGGTAAGGGCCAGAGGGGGCATCCCCTTAGGAAGGCTACGGGCAGTAACCCGGGGGCCCTGCGCTGCCTGTGCCAAAGCCGACGGGAGAGGAGTTTGTGAAGAGCGCTCGCTCTGCTCACGGCCTCTGGATGTCTTCCCCTGCAGCAGCGACAGCGACAGTGAGGGCGAGAACCCAGAGAAGAAGAAGCTGCAAGAGCAGCTGATGGGTAAGCCTGCCCCACTCACACTCCTGGGGGCCCAGAGACTGCTCTGTTCTGCCGGTGAGGGAGGGCATGAGTGCTCAGCTCAGTCCTCTGGGGCAAACTACGTTGGTTGCAGGTGCCATCGTGATGGAGAAGCCTAACGTGCGATGGAGTGACGTAGCCGGCCTGGAGGGGGCCAAGGAGGCCCTGAAGGAAGCTGTCATCCTGCCCATCAAATTCCCTCACCTGTTTACAGGTGAGACCAGGGGTCCCTCTCCGCATTCTCTGAGATATTTTGGGATGAATGAGGCCATCTCCTCTCCTCTCTCCTCGGCCAGGCAAGCGCACGCCCTGGCGTGGGATCCTCCTCTTTGGGCCCCCGGGAACTGGGAAGTCCTTCCTGGCCAAAGCAGTGGCCACCGAGGCCAGCAACTCCACCTTCTTCTCCATCTCATCTTCAGACCTGATGTCCAAGTGGCTGGGGGAGAGTGAAAAGTAGGTTGGGAGGGGCAGAGCTTGCTCTGTGGGGAGAAGTGGGACTGGGGTGAAACGAGGCAGCATGGTGTGTCTCTGTGGGGAGTTTGCTTCCACTGTTTGGGCCGCCTGGCCCTCTCCTCACTCTGCCTGGCTTCCTCTTTAGGCTAGTGAAGAACCTCTTTGAGTTGGCCAGGCAGCACAAGCCGTCCATCATTTTCATTGATGAGGTGGACTCTCTGTGTGGCTCCCGCAATGAGAACGAGAGTGAAGCTGCGCGCAGGATCAAAACAGAATTCCTGGTGCAAATGCAGGGTGGGTGATGGGCGCCGGGGGCAGCAGTCCAGAGCGGCCGCTGGTCTCAGGCCAATGGCCAGGGCTGAGCAGTCAGACCCGGGAGTGTGGGGGCTGCTCTCTCCAGTAAGAGTGACATGGGGCACTTTTTGTTTTTTCTCAGGTGTTGGGAATAATAACGATGGCACTTTGGTCTTGGGTGCCACCAATATCCCCTGGGTACTGGATGCTGCCATTCGGAGAAGGTGGGTAATAGCAGTATGTGCATGGGTGAGTTTAGCCTGGCAGAACCCAATTTGTGTAAGTAGAAATAGCTGAAATCCAGGTCCACAGGGAACAGATTGTAGTTCTCTGGATAAAAGACGGTTAAACAGGAAAAAGTCTTCCTGCTTACTTCATAAGGCAGTTCCACAACCTCACGCCGCAGGTATATTCTGTGGTTTTTAAAATCACCATTAGATGATGTGTGGTTTCTGCCCTTCGTATGTCTGACTCTAATGCCACAATGTGTGTGCCGCACCAGGTGCAGCACGTAGCAAGCTTTGGCTGGTTTGAAAAGTCCTCGGGTGGGAGGGCTGCAGGCAGTGCCCAGGGTGGGGCCTGGAAAAAGCATCCTGTCATAGACAAGTGTCATCCACGGAGCCTTGAAGGGAGCAGGAGCTGAAGTCTGTTTTATTTACTGATACAAAGAAGCACAAGAAGAAACTGGACGGAGTGGATATTGGACTGAAGGCTAACCTTTTCATTAACCTCTTGGCCAAATGCAGTTAGCTGAAACCGCCCCAGAGAGAGGAGTGGGGTTGCTGTCAGCACAATCTCAAGGGCTTATAGCAGTAGGCAGGGGGGTGGGATGCGCACGGAGCCACACCCATGCCACGCAACCCAGCTTTGGAGAATGACCCATGCGTTCCCTCCCTCCCACATAGGTTTGAGAAACGCATTTATATCCCGCTTCCAGAGGAGCTGGCTCGTGCCCAGATGTTTAAGCTACACCTGGGCAACACCCCCCACAGCCTGACCGAAGCTGACATTCACGAGCTGGCCCGAAAGACCGATGGCTACTCGGGGGCCGACATCAGCATCATTGTGCGGGATGCCCTGATGCAGCCTGTCCGCAAAGTGCAGTCAGCCACGCACTTTAAAAAGGTGAGACTGGCAGAGCGGTGTGTGTGTGTGTGTGTAACTACAATATCCTGATGGCTTCTGGTACAAAGTGGAGAGCTTTAGCTGTGAAAGGAATCGGCTCTGCCCACCTTCATGCGGTACTTGCCCATTGCTTACCCACCCACACCTGGTTGTTTTACATCCATTTCTTTCTGTGGGGAGGATTACTGAACCCGGCAGGCATCGTTTCCATCATTTAGTGGGAGCAATTGGCCTCCGAGACCGGAGCATTGCCACAGCCTCCAAGGAAGGCCTCTCTGGTCTGGCAGGAGAGTTCCAAGACCAGCTTGCTCCCTTTTACAGTCTTTGTCACCGTCTGGACTGCTGTTATTGGAGAGCAGATGGTGGTTGACGGGGCCCCCGTCTGCCGGCCTGCTCCCTTTGCCTCTACGTTGCTGCTGGGCCTCCCTTTCCAGACCCGTGCCTTAGACAACCCTCCTGATCTGCCTACTGCTTGTATCCTTACTGCAGGTTCATGGACCTTCTCGCGCCAATCCTGGTGTGCTGGTAGATGACCTGCTGACTCCTTGTTCACCAGGGGATCCTGGGGCCCTTGAGATGACCTGGATGGAGGTGCCTGGAGACAAACTTCTGGAGCCATTGGTCTGCATGGTGAGTGGTTGTGACAAAAACCCTTTCCTCCCCTCCTGGCTTAGGCAAAACATCTGCAACACACCCAGTCCTTCTGTGTGGAATGTGGACCTGCAAAGCAGGACTGAGCACAAGGCTGAGGGTATAACGCATCGGTCCAGTCGCCCCTCACGTCGAAGGGACACTACTGAGGTGCTGGAGGCTTGTGGGTTCTGAATGTTCTCTCTTTTTGCAGTCAGATATGTTGCGCTCGCTAGCCACCACCCGCCCCACGGTCAATGCAGAAGATCTCCTGAAGGTGAAGAAGTTCACGGAAGACTTTGGCCAAGAGGGTTAATGCTATACCTGTGGAGCACCCCATTGTTAGGTGGGAGCAGCCAAGGACCCATTTCCCTGGCCATGCGCAGCAGCAACCAGGAGCAGCTGGACGACTCTGCCTTGCAGAAGCTTCGTTCTCCATCTATCTGCCCTGGAGCATCTCTGGCTGGGGATGGAAAGTGATCCACTGGGGGTACCAAACGACAAGAGCGAGCCTGGCTTGGTCTGCTGTGTTTTTCTCCCCATCAAATACCCCATCTTTCTGGGGGGTTTTCCTTTTATTTCCCGATGCTTAGTTTCTGTTATCAAAAATAAAAGCGGCCCAACTCCCTTCTGCTCCCAGCCATTTCCACTTCTGCTTCAAGGAAGGCCAGGGGTTCTCCCAGAGCCCCCTTTCCTTCTCCAGTACTGCCGTGCCTCACCTCAAGTTCACCGATGCTCTTTTACTGGGTTCTGGTATGTTTTGCTGACGTTCAGTTTCTGTCTTCTCCAAACCCCTTTTGGAGCCTTTGGTGAAGGTCCCCAGCCTTTGCTTTGCTCCTGGGCGCGTGCTTGCTGTTGGGACTGGGAGGGGGGCGTAGCAGCTGTAGGTTCAGACTGCAGGACTCCTTTGCAGCCCTGCAGTTCCACCTGCCTGCCAGATTACTTTGCAAAGGAGAGGGGGGGGTGGTTTGGCTCAAATGGACAGGACACAGGGGGGTGGGATTCCCCGTAAGGCCTGGACAAGTCCCAAGGAAGCTTCTCTCTGCAGCCTCTGGCCAGGTAGTTGCCTTCTGCGAGCAGAGCTGAGCAGGCAGAGGCAGAATGATACGAGCGCGCACACCCACACCCGGGGTCAGGCCCATTGTTTTTACTGGGTGAATTTGTGCTGCCGCGGAGAGGCAAGTACCACCCCACCGTTGTTAATATAACCTTTAGGCCTGCCTTGTACTTAAGAGGGTTGAAGGACCGCTTTCCCACAGCCCAGCCCACATGTAGTTACGTTTTAAAGTGACGGGTTGTATGGAGAGAGATGGCTTGTGGAGGAATAAAATGTTGGAAAGTAAGTCTTCACAATATTCTTTTTAACCGGGAGTTTACACGGAAACAACTAGTAACATTCACAAGGCAGCAAAGGCTGGGCTGCTGCCTTGGGCAAGTGGGCCTCCCTCCCCGGCTTGAAAGGAGCTGCTCATCGGTTGACCTTGGCCCAATGCAAGCAGGTGAAACTCCCGCTCTCCATCTTGTCCACGTAGAGGACCCCTTTCAGGTGGTCCATCTCGTGCTGAGCGATGCGGGCTGCGAAGCCCCTGGCCTGCCACGTGGTCTCTTCTCCAGCCTCGTTTAGTCCTGGGGGGGGGAGAGAAAAAGCCCCCCCAGCGGGGCCCGCTTTGGGACCCCGGGGGCGAGCGGGGCAGCTCTTCCCCGGCGGCCGCCCGGCTTCGCCCCCTCCTCACCTGAGACCTCCACGCCCATGTGCCGGGCCACCACGGCCGAGAAGCCGGGCAGGCTGGCGCAGCCCTCGGTGAAGTAGCTGGCCCGGCTGTCCAGCACCCGCACGGCCGGGTTGACGAAGACGCGCAGCGGGAAGGGGGCGACCTCCAGGGCACGCAGCCCCTCGGGCAGCTCCGCCGGCAGCGGCGGGCCGCGGAACTCGGCCACGAAGACCTGCAGCGGAACGCCCAGCTGGGGCGCGCTCAGCCCCACGCAGCCCTCCTGCCGCATCACCGCCACCAGCCGCGCGATCAACCGCTGCACCTCCGCGCTGCCCACCCGCTCCGGCTCCACCGGCGCCGCCACGCCGCGCAGCGCCGGGTCGCCTACCAGGCAGACGCGCTGGAAGGGCGGCTCGCACGGGCCCAGCAGCCGCCGCCGCAGCCGCTGCCAGACGCCAGGCTCCCCCCAGGGCCGCTCCGAGGCGAGGCCGCGCGGCCTGCACGGGCACGGCCCGGGGCGGAAGACGCCCCGCAGCCCGCGACTCCAGCTCCGCGCCGCCATCTGCCCGCTCGGAGGGCAGGCCGGGCAGAAGAGCGCCCCCTGCGGCAGGAGGTCTCCCCTCCTTCTGGCCCGGAAGCGCGCCTTCAACGGAGCCCGAGGCGGAAGGGGGGAGGGTTGGGAGTGAAGACAACGGATCGCGCAAGCGCAGACGGGCACGCCCGGGCCGCGCCCAAGCCCCAACCCCTCCCCACAGGCGTTGGGAGGTGCGAGGGCGCCTCCCGCCCACAATAAAATACCTCGGGGCAGAAAGCAAACCACGCACTTTATTCTCCCAGTTCTTCTCTTGCATCTGCACCCCCACCCCGCCCGCCTTCCCTTCCTTGCTTAGCAAAGGAGGCCGCCAGAAACTGCAACCAGGCCCTTGACTGGCCAGGGGGGAGTGGGGGGGGGGAGATGCTCCTTCAGCGGAGGAACCCCCAACCGTCCACCAGCTATGCTGTGGCGGAGATCCCACTGAGCGGCCTTGTGTCCTCAGGAAGGGGGCTCTTCTCTGCAGCTGGAGGAACAGAGATGGCAGGGCTAGGACCTGCTTCCTCCTGCTCTGAGCCAGAGAGTCCCAAGTCCAGGGGAGGTTGCAGGGCCAGCCCCTTCTCTGCCAGGGGGAGAGCAGTCTCTCTCTTGGGAAGGACCGAGCCCAGGAGCTCCTGGATCGCCTCCTCATCTACACAGGCGAGACCTCCGTATTTACGGACCTGAGCAGCAGGAACACCTAACAGGACAGGAAACAAAAACAAAAATGGGAAACCGGACCCTTCCGTCAATCCTAAATCCCAGAGAAGGTTCCTGTCTATGCTTTCCAAGTCTGTGATCCCTCCCTCCCGGGCACCTATGCACATAATTCCCTGGTAGGCCCATCGTCCCAAAGCTTCTTTTTCCTAAAGGCAGTTGGACATTCTTGATGTTCAAAGAAAACACAAAGAAAGTCCAGTAGCCTTTCGTAAAAAAACACCTTTGGAGCAACGATGACTTGGATGATTGAAAATCTCAATAGACAAAGGGCAAGCTCCAAAGAGCAATAAAGTTGGCTCCACTTCCACCAGCTTCCTCCTGCAAGGAAGTAAAGGTAACTACCCAGAATCTGTGCGATCTGGGCTAGAGGGAAGAGGAGCTGGAGACAGCGGTTGAGGTATGGCACCAAGTCTTCCAGGACGGCTGTGCAGAACTGAACAAACAGCTCTTGCTCTTGACTGCTGAACGCTGCTGCCTCCGCCCGATGGAAAGCCAGAATGATCTTTACACCCTGGTGAGAGAAAAGACTCATTAGAAGTCTTTGGTTTATAAATTCAGAGCAACTGGATGAAAATTACCCACTAAAAACTCTTATCGTGAATTATCTAACCAGACAGATATACTAACTACTCCCCGCAGGCAGTGCGTGACACAACTAGACAAAACCCACCAGCCACCAAGAGCCTATGAGTGATTCTAAGGAGCTCAGCTTAAAATGGGATGAATGCATTCAAGCTTCTGGAATAGCCATTCAAATAATTGTTCTCATCACTGAGAAATACAGAATATTTTTCCCAGTCTAAGATAGAGAGCAGTACCTGGCTGAGCACATTCTCCAGGAGAGCTGCCACAACTGGGGCCAGAGCGACAGGACAACAGAGACGCAAATCATTGAAGGCCATCAGGATGTTGTTGAGCAAATGGGCAAGAGGAGGGAAGTCTAGTAGCACAAGAGGAGGCTGCAAGGTGCCTGGCTGGGCAGAAGGCATTGGCACAGAGATGGCACTGCCCATGAGAGCTGGCGCAGAGATCAATGTATAGGAGTTCATCTCTTCTTGGAACTGGTCTGTGGCCTCCTGCATAGCTTTCTTGAAGGTAAGAAGCACCACACGCTGAAAAATGGGAACAAGCTGGCCCCGGAAGTCCATCCCTACCCGGCTGAAGGACAGGCCAAAATACATGCACTGGCCCAGCAAAGAGTCAAGGCGATTGCCCACACCATGCTGTAAGTCTCGCTCAAGAACCAGCAGAAACTGGGAGACCTTCTGCAGCACCCACCCGTGGAAGATGGCACTCTCATTGAAGGTGTCCTTCTCCAGGGGCAGCACAAGCGGCTCTTCATCTGCAAATATGGCACGATATTGTGTGACAATGTCAAAGAGATGCACGCGGCAGGCCTCTATTGTTTTTGTGATGTGCACATAGGGTTCATCATTAGGAACAGCTGCAAGGATGGAGCGCAGCCAGAAGTCTCTTGCTTGCAGGAACGTGATGCGCAGTTCAGCCTCTGTGAACACATCCATGCAGCGCAGGTAGCCAATGACACGCAAGCAAGCGGGCAGCTGGATGTTAGTGCGTAACTGCTGGATCAGTTGAGTAAGCATGAGCTGTGTGGATTGACGCACCTCGGCAACTATGCCCTGGGAAAGAGAGAAAAGCCGTTCTGAGTGGGGCAGAAAATAGGCTCTGAAAAATAGATTCCCAAGACCATGCAAGAGGCATATCCCAGTTCTAATTCTGGACCCCACATGGCCCTTTGGATACAGTGCAGTAATACTGCCACAGAGGCGCTCTGGCAATATTAGTGCCAGCCGGCATGAAATGTGTACACTGAGATATGGTTGATTATGGGATGCTTCAGCAACTGCATATACACAGCAGTCACGTAACAAAAGGCCCTTGGTCCTAAATCACTCCAAATTTCAGAGTATAAAAGTAACCAGCATTTTACAAATCAAAAGAAAAGCCGTAGAAGCCTCAACACTTTTGCTTCGCCTTCTCGCTCCTCTGAGTTGGAGTTCTGCTTCGAGACTAAGGCCATGTCCTCTCCTGCTGAACAGGAGAAGGAAGCCTTCGCCCCAAAGCCCTCGGGTCAAGTTCACAGCCAGCAGAGCCTGGAAGTTCAAAGCGCTTCACCAACCGGCCACCCTCCCCCCACGGACCTGGATTACGGGGATGCCAGCGTGCTTCTTCTCCAGGCGGCGGACGTAGGAGACGAGCTCCAGCGCCTCTTCGTAGTAGCTGTTGCGGACACAGGTGTCCATCAGCTGCGGGATCTCCAGCACCTCCAGGATCTCCGTGTGGCGGTTCAGCGTCACGTTGTTCATCCGGCGGTTCTGCGCGATCTGCTCCGCGTGGCGCATGAAGCCCCTGCGGGAGAAGGCGGCGAGTCAGCGGGCGGGCCTGGCCGGCGCCCCCCGCCTCCCTCCGGCCGGTACGCGGCGGCTCACCGGCAGGCCTCGGCGAAGGGCGGCAGGCGGTCCAGCAGGCGGCCCAGGCCTTGCTCGATGCCGCCGAAGCCGCGGCGGGTCTCGGCGGTGCACTCGGCCGAGCGGATGAAGGTTTTGTAGTGCGCGAAGGCCAAGGCCCGCGTCTGCGCCCCCAGCTGCGCCCGCTCCTCCGCCAGCCGCCCGGCCTCCCGCCGCAGCGCCTCCAGGCCCAGCCCCGACAGCGCCGCCAGGTAGGTCGGCAGCTCCGCGTCACCCGCCGGCACCGCTGAGGGCGACGCGCGGAAAAGCCAGGCCAGCAGGCTCGCCTCCTCCACGTCCGCTGCGCTGCCCGGGGCCGCCATCGCGGAGTCTACGTGGACCAGGAAGTGATCGCTATGGCAACCGGGGCGCCGGGGCCCTTTCGTCGGTACTTCCGGCTTCTATTCCGGCCGCTCTATCCCGGCGGTCTCTGGGACTCTCTAGTCCATGAAGCAAGCGCTGATTGGCTGTTCCTGAGGTGAGGCAACTTCCGGTCCCGGGAGCCGCTTCCGGGACCGGCCAGGCTTGTGGATCACGCGGCGCTCGGAGGGGCGATGCGGCCGCTGACGGAGGAAGAGACCCGCGTCCTCTTCGAGAAGCTCGCCCGATAGTACGTGCCGGTGCCGGTGCTCGCGGAAGGCGGAGCCAGCGGTTGGGCTGGAGGGAGGCCGGGCGGGGAGGGCTTGCCGAGGCTCCGTCGGTGTGGTGGTGGGGGGCTGCCTCGGCCGACTCCGTCTCTTCCCTTCGCAGCATCGCCGAGAACATCCAGCTGCTGGTGGACCGGCCGGACGGCACCTACTGCTTCCGCCTGCACAAGGACCGCGTCTTCTACCTCAGGTCGGCGGGGCCCGCGAGGCAAAGGAGGGGAGGGGGGGTAGGGAAGGGCTGCCCCCCCTCGTCTGCCACCGCCGACAAACCCGGGTTGGGAGTGAAACGTTTGTAGCTTTTGTGACTTTAGGGCAACGGTTTCAGCGGTTCCTCCAGCGTGGAAAGGTTGAGGAGCTGATTGATGTCCATCTAGCCCGGTCCAGCTTTACAGAGGGCCCGAGGAATGGCTGGCCCTCCATTTGCCCCACAGTTGCTGGGATTGGCCCACAGCAACCGGTTGCCAGTTCCCTGGTGACTCGACTCCGTTTTGTTTTTCAGCGAGAGACTTCTGAAACTAGCTACAAGTATTCCACGGGACAGTCTGGTGTCGCTGGGCACCTGTTTCGGAAAATTCACCAAAACCCAGAAATTCCGGCTCCATATCACTGCCCTGGATTACCTTGCCCCTTACGCCAAGGTAAAGATGGGCTGATGCTAATTTTATTTGAGAAGCGCTTTCCCTCTGTTCCAAAGCATGAGGCTTGAAGGATTTGAGAGAGCATGTTTGTCCTGCTCCAAAATGAAGAAGGGAGAGGGCCAGAATGTCGACCGCCTTGCCTTGGGACAGCAACATTTTTACTGCGGCGGTCAGTCTAAGAGCAGTGACGCCTGGAAATGAAGCAGTGATAAATATTTAATTCAGTGCAGGAGGCTTGGAGAGGTCATTTTATCATGCAAGGAACCACTTCTTGAGGCTTTAGAGTTCAGTGGGTTATTCTGTTTCTCTACTGCAGTACAAAGTCTGGGTGAAGCCTGGGGCAGAGCAGTCTTTCCTTTATGGGAACCATCTCTTGAAGTCCGGTCTGGGGCGCATTACAGAGAGCACTGCTCAGTACCAAGGAGTGGTGGTGTATTCTATGGCTGATGTTCCCCTGGTGAGTTGTGCAAGTGTTTGGATTTGGGTGGGTCCTGATACAAAGAAGAGTCTCTTCGTTCGCTTAACATGTTTTGTTTTCTGCAGGGATTTGGGGTGGCAGCCAAAACCACCCAGGAGTGTCGAAAAGTGGACCCCATGGCAATTGTAGTATTTCATCAAGCAGACATAGGCGAGTATATACGGCACGAGGAGACCCTGACTTAATAAACAGGGCTGAATTCCTCCCACGCTCTCTGGCAGCCGGAAACCTTGAAAACTCCTGTGGTTTGGATTATTTGATGCCCCGTTTTGTGTAATCTGAAAGGAGTGCTGATAGATGAAATATGATCGTTTCCCAGTCAGAAACTTATAACACGTGACCAGTACCTGTGCTTGCTAGTTGGACAACTTGTAAAACTTTGGGATGAATCTACAACTCTTAGTCAAATTACCATATTTGATGATGTTATTCACATTGTTTTATTCAAGTTGAGCTCTGGGAGCTGATAAAGATGCCATTTCTGTTATTTTTAGCACAGTGAATGCACTTGATTCCTTTTACATTATTAGTTGGGCAGTTACAGGTATTTCCTTGAAGGTTGCATCTCAAGGCGAAGAAAATTGTGAAGGGGAGAGTTCTGGTTGCATATTCTCATAAAAGATATCCCTGTTCTATTTGGATTATGTAAGCTGTCTCAACTCTCTTGTTACAACATAGTGTACTTTTAAATTTCAATATTTATTTTAACATAGGCTGATCTGCTCCTAGTCAATCAGTTTACCTAAAGAGAATTCCTTGGATTTATTATCCTATTAACAAATTCCAGCCTTGAAAAGGCTACAAATAACTCACTCCTTGACTTTGTAGCCAAAAGTGGGGCCCTCCTGCTTTGGGGCTTGGCGTTGCATCCTACTGAAACTTCAGCACCTGGGCTTGTTGCTGGGCTGCATAGTAAAGAGGCTCTTGAGGAAACAGAGCTGAAGGATGCCAGAGAGCACAATGCCAACACTCTGAGCTGCTGACCACCAGTTTATGTAGGTGTAGTTGGACTGGAGAAGGTTGAAGTCTGTCCTTGACCTCATTCGAGCAAAGTTGTAGTAGCGCCACATATGGAAGACGTTGGCCAGCAGCTTGGTAGTGCTCTTCTATTTTGGATAAGATAAAAAAAGTTCAGATTCAGCTCCCGGCACTCATCTTCTCCTTTTAGAGGAAAAGGACATCTCCCCTTTCCCCAGTGTTGTGCTATCTCTTCTAAGCTGATGCACAGGGAAGCTCTGACCCAAACACACCAGAGACCCAGATGCCTGAGAAAAAGTTTGGAATAACCCATAATGGATTTTCTAGAAAGCTAATGAAGGTTGTTACCTGCTACTTTCATTTCAGGCACTTAAACTAGTTACCTCAATTGCTTCCAGAGTGCCATTGAGTTCTGTCCTCTTGAGCTCAGTAGTTTCTAGATCAAAACCTTCATAGAAGACCCCGAAGTTGAGATACACTTGCACAGTTCCAAAATGGTTGTATCGATTACTCAGGCACAGCTGGTAGAAGCCTGTAAGGAGGGAGAATTACACCAAGGTTCAAGGACATTTCCTGTGATGCTGCCCGCCCTCAGCTGCATTGGGTAGGTGATATACAATAAATGGACTACCTACAAGGACAGGAGAAGGAAAGCTGTATCATGGTTAAATCTGCTTTCCCTTTCAAACAGCAGGCTGTCAACCTTTCCTAGCAATTTCCTAGTTGTTTTCTCTCAAGCACAGAAATACTGAAACAAAAATTGGGTGGAGGGGTGAGATTGGATTTGGTGTTCAGCGCTCTTTAGAATTAAGAAAAGGTTATATAAAGCAGGATTTCTGCATAAAAAATCTATAGGGTGGACCCAAATGAGGCTTAAATAGTATGTTGGAGCCACCAAATGGAGGGTGTTTTCAGGGAAGAATCTGCAATAGGAGCTCCAGATAGGTCTTTATGGAAGAGTCTGGCAGACGCCATTCTACCAGCCTCTCTTCCTGACATTCTGGAAAGAGGCTTCAATGTGTGTGTGTATCTAATGAGCCCAAGTGTCTTCGTACAAGGTGTCATGCTGAAAGAAGCACAGGCCTGTCTATGCCACGTGGCATCACAGAAAAGCGAGTCTTTTAAGAAGCCATCTGGATGGGGCTTTGGGGCAGAGCCAACAATGGGGCACCTGACTCCTGAGCCGGGAAGTTGATCTGTCCCCGCACATCCTGGGAGGTGCCGAGGTGGAAGCCACTGGGATCATTCACAGTTGTCAGGATGTGCCTGTCGTGGCCAAGGCCTAAAGTCCTCTGCACCTGCAAGCAAGAGAACAAGTAAAACCATGAAGGACAAACTGAACCAACAACTCTGTTATGCCCAGATGCTGGGGTCTTCCTGGGGCCTTGCATTGAGTCTTAGATCACAGTTCCCCTGCAGGCCCTCTTGCCTGCAAAAAGAGATCCAGTGGACTGAGAGGGGGGGGGAGCATTCCCCACTTTCCAAGCAGCATGGAAGCTCAGGGGTGCTGGGAATAGATGAAAGGATTCCTCATGTAGGCAAAGTTTGGGCTGGGTGGTGGAGACATCCCCCCCCCCGCCCGCCGC
>JANHFL010004913.1:25004-36473 GCA_032468155.1 Oxyrhabdium leporinum
TAGAACAAATCCCCCAGTGTACCCTCCTCCTTCAGCTTAAAAAGAGTGACCACTGTCTCTCCACTGAAATTAGTGTCAACAGAAGATGAAAGAGTCATATCCTACAGCCTCCTTTATTCTTCTCTTTAATTCCTCCATTGTTTCCACATTCACATGGCATTCCTTGCCAAGTGTGTCCAGAAGGGCAAGCACATTTTCAAGAGGCGTGAGCTCAGTTTTTGAGTCAATGGGCCAATCTAAAGTAAAAGGGGAAAAAAGGTTATTTTTAAACTATGATATCTCGGAGCAGATTCATATACCCACCCATATGCTTGGATAAATGGAAGTACAGATTCATTCTTCGGCTACTACATGAATATTGGTAAAATAGCCATTTTTAAAGCAATACAACATACGATCCTGCAATTGTAAGGGATCACTGAACCCACCACAATCAATCTCCTGCTCAATGCAGAAAGTCATGAGAAGTGGCTGTCCGGTCTCTGCTGGGCACGGCTTGCGTATAGGAAGGAACTCACTACCTCCCTCAGACACTGGTTCTAATGTTGAGCAATTCTTATTGTTACAGAGATTTTGTTTAAAATGTTTACATAGCCACCTACCTTATAACAAACTCTGGACAGCTCCAATCAAAAATCAGATTTTCTTTGCCCCCTACCAAAACCAATTTTCCCCTTTTTGAGGGAAGCTTTGTGTCCTCTGAGCTTGGTTGTTGCAGACATTTAATTCCCAAACTAGGTAATATCGTAAGAGCTATTAGCACTGCAAAAAAACCAAGCTCAGAGCGCATCAAGGGCCTCTCATTTCTACCCTGACCTACACGCATTCTCCTTTAACTGAGACCTCTTTAACATTAGGCTGAAATCTATTTTTCTGCCCACTTAATAAAATTATTCCATGTCTTGGATTCTAAATCTTTGCTGTCCCATCTCCTCATTCCATCATCTTGGACAAAACACTTAACAGAATTTTCAGTCTCTCTTCATAAGGATAAGTTTCTAGTCCCTGCTTCGATCCCATTTTTAAAAGGAAACGCGCCTCTGCCGGGCCCAGCGGCCCCGTGGACGGGGCTCACCTTCCTCCAGCCTGGAGAGGATCTGGATAACCCGCAGCTGGATCCGGATCGGCTCCTCCAGGGCCACCGGCCGCGCCAGGATGGCTGGGGAACAAGGCAGAGGCGGTCAAGCGCTCCGGCACGCACCCGCAGGAAGGCCCCGGAGCCCGCCCGGACGTCTGTGCGGGAGGCCCCCCCCCCCCGCGATGGGCCTACCGGGGCGATGGGCCTACCGGTGAGGACGTCGCGCAGCTCCCGAAAGTCCTGGCTCTTCCCGGCCCGGAAGGCCCGCAAGGCCCGGTGGGCGTAGAAGAGGACGGCCCAGCGGTTCGCCTCCGCCTCCAGCTCCATCTCGCGCGCCTCCGCGGCCATTCTCGCCAAAGTGACGTAACCCGCGCGCCGGAAGGCCGGCAGTGAGTTGTCTTCCTCCCGCCACAGGACGGCGTCTCCCAGAGTGCTTCGCGGCATCGTCTGGGGCGCAAGCGCACTGAGCGGCTAAGTACACTTCGGACACACACACACCCGACCCCCCCAAGGACGCCGGGAGGAGTTCTTCCAAGTGGCAACTAGTTGGGCCCCTGCTAGTTGACCAGATGGGATGCCATGCCAGGGAGCCTTTCAGCCCTGTGTCCTGCCATTTGGTGTTTATGCCTTCCTCTTTACCACATTTGGGAGCAGAATATGCAGGGAAAGAGCTTGGGATGCCCCAGGTCAGCAGGCAAGGCTTTGGGGACTCCGGGAGAGGGAGCAATCCTCTGCAACCAGATGTGCCAGAGGAACCGGCTGAAGCACCTGGGTGTTGCACTCTGTGTTCTGAAAGGAGGTATTGGGGGGGGGGGGGTGTCAACCTCTGGTGTGCTCTGTCGCTCATCTGTGGCCTATCTGACAGAACTGCCTGCAGTAGGGACCCCACCTTCCTGGGCCATACAGAGTCTCTTTCACACAGACGTAACAGTAGAAGCAAATCCCGGAGGAGGAGGAAGGCAACCCTGGTTTTTGCCCTTACCACAGCACGGGGAGCTTTTGTGGTACGCTAATAAAAGCACTTGCTCTTCTTCCTACAAAAGCTGCCTACATGCAGCCATCAGGGAAACATCTCTTTGGAGCAAGAGACTCCGTGTTCCCCTTTCCCCGAAGGGATGTTCTGCGGTTGGAGCATAAGTCATGTCCATGTGATAAAACTAGTTTCACAAACCTGTTCCTGTGCCCAAGATGGTTGTGTTTGTGAGGGATTTCACCATTTTAAAATGGAAACGGAATGCTGCCAACACTTTTCCCAATTACCTGTAATGCTAAATCATTGAGGGGAGGGGAGCTAATTGATGGTTTCCCTTTTGGCAGCAGATTCTTTTCCAGATAAGGACTGCACAGATAGGAGGCAGTTTTATTTCATGTTATGCAGTCTTGAGGATATTGATAGTATCAGGATACCCCAGAAAGCTTGTCCATTTTATTCTGATCTGAGATATACAAATCACACAAGACTTTTAGAAGGACTTCAAGACCAGGTTTAATCTGCTTTTCTTCCCCTCCTTCCTTCCCATTCTCTGGAAATGCTTCTCTCGGTGGCCAAAGGCTAAGATGGGCAGGATGTTGCCCATCTCATTGAATTCAGCTTTCCACTTGGGTCCTGCTTCCTGATTCACCCTCTCCTCCCTGGCCACACATTCTGCTGCTATCCCAACCTGTCCTTGCCGACACTGGCAGGACTGACTTCAGGCCAAGCTCCCAGTCGACCTGTGGATCCTCCGTGGGATGCCCAGCACTTTTTTTTATCCTGGGTTTATCTGGTGAGGGGCTGGATGCTCGCTGTACTGTCAATTCCCCTTGTCTTCTTGCCTATTTCAGGCTGGGATTTGCCAGCAACAGTCCCAGGCCAGGCACAGCAAAATCTTGAAAAGATCTCCAAGGACTTCAGATCGCTTTCGTAAAAATGTTGGGCATCCCTCTTGTTAGCTCTTCGATGTAGGCCAGATGAAGAAACAGACATGCTGGGGATTCACCATAGAATAATACAGTCCAATAATTGGTAGATAATTGAAAATCGCATTTGCGTTTTTAAACTCCATTAAAACTTCAAGATATTAAACTGAAGCAGGGCAACTATGGGGCAAGCCCCTATCGGATGTCAGTATTCCTCCATCGTTTACACTTTCAGCAGAACCAACTTACTGCTTGGTAGGGTCTGTGGTTCTCCTGCACACTCCCACCTCCACCACCTTTGTACCCAGTGGCTATTCAAGGAAAGGGAGTTAATTCCTTCAGTGTCTCTTGGGCATTACGGAAACTCCCTCCTCAGTCACTCACTGCAGGAGGAGGAGGAAATGCCAGGAAACCGTTCAGGGGGGCAAGCGGAAAATTAAGGAAAAGTGAGCAAAGGCACTTTCATGCCATTTAGGAAAAAGGATAGCATTTAAAAAGAGGAAGTTGGCTTTTCACCTTTCACCCTACAAGTACCAGATGCTGAGTTTACATTGTGGGGATTATCACAGGCAGCTCAACTCTGCTCAAAGTTAATATTTCCACTAAATATATGTAGCTTATGAGTAATTTTTAACTGGATGATAAATTGTTTATGACAGTTTTAATAGTACTGTAGAACTTGCATTTTAAAGGGAAGAAGGTAGAAAAGATGCATGATTTTATGATTATAGTGACAAATTCTTTCCCTTGTGTTTGAGAAAAATGTTATCTACGTTACAATATGAAGACCTCACTGCCATTGATGCAGCCTCCCTATTTCTCTCCCTCCTCTGGATCTGAGTTGCCATTCATACAAGGTTCCCCTCAAAGGAGATGAGGGGATAGATCACATCAAAAGATAATTCAGATGAAAATAGCGTAGGCATGTTAAAGTATGCAGAGGGGTTCTTAATTAAAGTTCTATCTATCCTACCAGAGTGAGTACATGACCGTGTTCCTCCTGCTGAGTGTGCTGTCCAGAGGAAGCTAACTGGAAGATCAGCAACACCAAGACCACCTTAGCGTATATGACAGCCCCTCAGAAGTGGATTGTTCTCTGGGCACAACAGTCAAGATGTTCTGACCCCACTAGGGAGCACTGGTTCCAAGTTCTGTGCGTGCGTGTGTGAACGAATGAATGTGTGTGAGAGAGATTAAATATGTGTGAAAAGACATCTACATAAACAGACAAATAGAGGAATTGTCTGAACTTGCTTCCCAACCTCAACCTTTCATGGGCAAGCAGTGTCTAAAAACATGGCTTGTTCTCCAAGAACCAAAAAACCATGTCCATTTTGTTTATCAGCCTCCGAGGATCTCTTGGCATGCCTTGAAAGATAAAGAGAGGAGGTGGGGAGAGTCACCAGGCTAACATTTCCTCATCCACAGTCCCCCCATGGTGTCATTAGTGGGAAAGTCTCTGGTTTCCATGTGCCAAAAACAACATGGGTCAGGAAGCATCAAATTATGCTGCTTGTTTGGCTTTTTGTCTTGACTGCCTGATTTATGAGCCTCGGTGCAGTGATTAGAGATGAAAGAAAACATTCCAGGAGAAAGATCTGCACATTACAAAAGTCTCCTATGCCTGGCCTCTGCACGTGTTACTGTAAAAATGGATGGGAGCCACACCAAAAAGAAAGAAAAATCAGGAAAATTACAAACACCCCCTCCCACCGCTGCCATTAGCAAATGCAGAGATGCCACAGCCAGGCCTTGTGTAGGCACTGACTTGGCTGAAGCTGGGGCATGAGAGGCAAAGGCAGCACTGCAACCAGCTCAAGAAGCAAGCAGTATGTCTCCAGGCATTACAGTAAAAACAACTGACACCATCATATACTTGCCAGAAAAGTCCAACAGCATCAGAGTAGCCTGTGAACCTCAGCCATGCTTTTCATGCTTCCTATTACGGTCCCTGGTTCTTGGTGATTACATGTGTTGATCCATGCATTGAGGGAGGGGGTTGCCAGCACTCTTTCAGGATGCTTCCTAATTTGGGAGTCTAGGTTGAAAACATCAGTTTGGTCCCTGAAGGAGGATTAGAATTCAGGTCTTGCTGTTTCTAGTCCAGCACCTTTGACCCACTGAATACTGACTGGTTCTTACTGTGCTTACTTTCCGGTAAATCTCAACGCAGATAACGTGTAAATTATTTTGGCCAGATACCATCAGCCACGGTTCTTTGATACAAGGTCATAATTGGACTTAGCAGCTGAAATGCAATGGCACATCACAGTTCATTATGACACTGAGGGTGTTGGTAAAACCTGTAGTGTAGGAAAAAGATGTTCTGGCAACCTTTTTTTGCACCCTCGCTCTAAGAGATCTGAAATGCTGCTCTGGAGTCCAGAAGCCATTGCAGATCTCAGGGAGGGAGGGAGGTGGGAAACAAAGCTCCTAGTTGTATTCACACTCCACTGAAATACATATCTGAAGGGTTTATGCATTGAACTAGTAAACGAGGGATACATACTGTAGAGCAAAGCTATCGTTTTGTTTGAAAGTCCAAAGGGGAAATAAATTACTCCAATTCTCCCAAATTCCATCCGTGTACAAGGAGCTTTCCAGAAGCTCAAGGTAAGGCTCCTGTCACCTTTCAAGGAACGGAGGGAGCGGCCAACCCTACCTACATTTTTTGTTTTTATTACCCCAGATAAGATGGAGCCACCACGCAGATAGGTCTGCCTTGCGATTGTGTATCTCCGGCCTATCCTTATCTCCACCCCATTCCAACTCTCTGTAACTTGATGGTAAATAAACGAAGAAGCTGCCGGGCTAGCCTCCAGTTCATGTGGCCAAACTCGCTTGACTGGAAAATAAAGAGCAGCGCACATTTCCTGTGAAAATGACGGCTTTCCACACAGGCTGCCTGTCCCCCACCCGAAAATATTTCCCGTGGCTGACTAAACAAAGGACAGGAAGGCGAGACTGTCCCCGGGGAATAATCAGGCCGCTTCTTGCCATGGAACACGCTGCGGGATTCGTGTAGTTCTCCTATCGGAGCCCGCTGGGCCTCCTTTCTGTCCTGGCCGTCGCGCTTGACCAGAGCGGGCGCGCGCGGAACGCGAAGGCTTTTAGGTCAGAAATGAGGACCGTCGGCAGGCCGGCTCGTATTGCCTGCTGCCCGACCGCTGGAGCGCTGGCTTGGTGAAGCTGCTGGGCTCCAAACGCAGGCGGCCGGCCGCTCCCTTAGCTCCCTTCGCCGCAGCGGCTGCTTGCGGGGAAACGGGAAGCCGGAGAGCTCACCGCTTCCGGCTATATAGCTTAAAAGGCGGGATAAAATGCAATGTGGGTATTTATTGATTTACGCAGCTCCCCAATCTCGCTGGGGGCAACCCTGGACACAAAACAAGCCGTCGGGTCCCCTCCCGCCCTCCAGGCGGTTCGCTGACGGCCGCTCTCCGCAAACCGTGGCGCGCTGCGAGAAGGCTGGGAGCCCCCACCTCACCCCCGCCGCTTGACATCTGGGGCCATCCAGCATACGTCACTTCCTTCCGGAAGGCCCGTACGTCGGCGCCTAATTGGCTGCCTCGGGGCGCGCGCGCGGCTGCTATTGGCCGAGCCGGAAGGACAGGCGGCGGCCGGAAAGCGGTGAGGCGCGGATGGGGACGGCCGGGGAGCGCGGCGGTGCGAGGCCGGAGGCCGGTCCGTTCTTTACCTTGGCCGAAGTGGCGAAGCGCAGCAGCGACCGGGAGGCCTGGCTGGTCATCCGCGACCGCGTCTATGACGTCACCCGCTTCCTCGAAGAGGTGGGGGGCGCGACGGCGGCCGGAGGCAAAGGAGGCGACCCGGCCGCATCTCCCGCTGTGGGGCTGCCGGCTTGGCGAGTGAGCGGGCCTCGATCCTGAGCCGGGAGGCCGCCGTGCCGGAGATCCGTTTCTTTGCCCCCGCGGCGGCCTGGCTGGCCGAACGGCCCTTCCACGAGCAGGGGCGAGCCTGGCCTTTGGGAGGTTGGGCGGGGGCTCTTACACTTAAACTCATATTATTGAACCTCAGCAAATTTTGTACAGCGGAAGGTTCAGCCCTGGACCGGCAGTGCAGTCACTTGAAGGAAGGAGAGCAATAGAACCGAAATCCTAAATGGCACAAGAGCTCCTTGTTTTCTTTCTTTCTTTATAGGAATATCTTCAGCTGTCTTCTTGTTTGAATATATTACAGGCATGAAAACAACTAATCACAAGGCGAAACTATAATAAAATTATCAAAACAGTCCAGAGAGTGCTCAAAAACGGTAGAGCCACCTACTCAGCATGTTTTACTTCAAATCCTCTTCTTCACTTCCTCTTTTACTGATTTGCGTGTTGAGGGTTGTATTTAAAATACCTTAGCAAATAAATAGTGCAAATACTACTGAGGATAATATAAGGTCGCTGCCAATCAGCTCTCTGTCAAGAGGGCATGCCCAGGAAAGAGCTCAGCTGCCTATGATCCAAAGCGAGAGTCTGGAATATTTGCAGGGCAGAGGTGGAAAAGGGAGAAGCTAACTCGACCCTGTAGTCCTCTGGGTGCTGGCTCTGGAGCCTTGGCCACTCCTAAGTGGTTGTGAGACCCCAGGAGGGCAGAACTGAATTGCATTTGCTTGAAGCTTGGAAGCAAAGCTGAATGGACATGACATGCTCCCCACCTCAGCATGCTGGTGGAACATTATTACTCTGCCTGAAATGTCCCTTGGCTCTTGATTAGTCCAATTTCTCAATCTTTTTGTACATCCGATTATGCTTCTTGTTGAGCTGGATTATTTAAGGCATCAGGAACAACAGCCTGTAAGGAGGTGCCAAGAATAGAAGTCCTTGTGATATCCTGGCCTCCCTCCTCCAGTGAACTGGAACTTAAGAAACTCAAGGTCAACTTATACCGTGAGCTGCCCCAGAGTTTGGTGGCACCAAAATTGAATCATGTAAATGAATAAATTAGCCCGAGAGCTTGTCATTGCCTAATCTGAGTGATGCACAGGAGTCTGCTGAATGTCTTGGGATAAGCACCCTTCACTTTGGAGGCCACAGAAGCAAAAAGGGAGGAAGAGAAGTCAATTGCTACAGGTGTAAATGGAGCCCTTATTGACTGCTGTCCATGTCTCCTTGCTTCCCCCTATGTCCACACTACTTTCTGTATTACTCTGGGTAAAAATGTGAAATCTGCCACAGGGGGAAACTAATGACGTCAATCAGAGATTATTCCCTTAACCTCTGCTCCCCACCTCACCCTTGGAGGAGTTTTACCCTGGGAGCAAAATCCACCGCAGGGTTCCTTGCAGTGTGCTGAGGGTGTGTCTGGGCATGTTTTGCCCGCATTGCACTCACTGACCTGACAAGCTGTCTGGCTTCTGTGCTGCTGTCAGCTGATGGCATCTGCTCCCTGGGGGTGGGTGGAGGGGGGGAAAGCAGGAAGCCAAACATCATATAAGTAGCTTCTCGGCATGCTAGGCCATTTGTCCTGCTGCCCTGCCATTATCAACCTCAGTGGGCAGCAGTTCAGCCGGAAGGAGGCCATCCTGCCATCTTCCTGAGGGAACGAGCCAGAATTAATGCTGGGCATTTGGCTAGCAGAGCCAGACTTTCTCTTGCACTCCTTGCTTGGTGGTACACAGCTGGCAGCCTGACAACCTGCTTGTCAAAGCCCCTGCCGGCACTCGGCATCTTGCGAATAATGAAGAATCTTGAGTAGCTAAGCCCCAAGCAGAATAAAGAACTGCTGTCACCCTCAAAATATTAGGACAAAAATAGGCCACAGAAGTCCTGCAAATTTCCTGAAACAAGAAGTGTGTTCAACATACCAGCATTAATCTGTCCAGAGATAAGAAAAACAAACTCCTTCCTGAGTAACCAGAACTGCATGGGAAGGCATGTCTACGTGGCTGAATTGCAGCTCCCAGAATCCTTTGTTCTGGCCATATTTCTGTGGACGGATGGGTGGACAAATTTAGATGCCTGGAGTAGACCATACAGTATATTTGCAATATTGACAGTATCTAGGTGCTTGGCTGATGGGTTTCCTTAAGCTAGTTTCCAGAAAGGACATGACACCTACATGTTTATTTACCTCAAGAGAGTTTCTGTGTAATTGAAAGGGCTAGGACTTCAATAAGGTTGCATTAATAGAATGCAGGCCTTTAAAAGTGTACTAGGAAATAGGTCCTGTTGCTTTCATCTAATGGGTTTTACTTTATGGTTAAATATTCCTAGATCCTCAGAAAAATCTTGAATGCTTGTCAATTCTTTATACTGTTAGATAGAGGGGTTCTTTCTCTGGTTGGTTCCCTTTCTCAGACTTTCTGTTCTTTTTTAGCATCCAGGTGGAGATAAGGTTCTGCTTGAACAAGCTGGTAGAGATGCCACAGAGAGCTTTGAAGATGTTGGCCACTCCATGGATGCTAAAGAAATGCTCAAGCAGTATCTCATAGGAGAGGTCCATCCGGTAAAGTCTGATTCATAAATTTGGGGTTCTTATGATATTTGTGCTGAAAGGTTTTCTTGGGGAGCAGCTCCTTTTCTGAGCCCCTGTGTTTCCATGGCCCTGGGAGCTATTTGTCTTCCTTTGCTTGGCTTATCTGAGGATTCCTGTTTAGCAGGCCAGGCTGTCTCCCTCACGAGTTACGAGCAGGTTATGCAAGTGAAGTCAGGCTTAGCAAGGAGAGATGGATGGTCTCACTTGCCAGGTTTGATGCCTTCCCCACATCTCTCCAGAGGGATCCTGAAACCAATGGCTAAACTAACATGGATCAAGCAAAATGGATATAAAAATGAATGAAAGATGCCTTTGGTTGTTTCCTCTCCCTTATCAAAAGACATTTCATTTTCTGGGTGGTATTTTTTTTGAGGGCAGCGAAGACCTTAACAGTGGTCATCGCCCTAGGCTTAGATGAAAGAGGGGATGTGATTTCAATTCAATGCATTTTTGTAGATTTTCTACGTAGAATTGATGCTTATCAGTGTATATAGATAGATTTATTCTATTCGGGCTTAATATTGCATTCATTTCCTGTATTTTACTTTTAAAATCATTCAATTATATGCAGCAGAATATTATTAGTTGCCACCAAGCTCCCTGCTGACTCATCTGGCAGCAGCCTGTACCCGTCTCAAGGGGTTACCGAGGAAGTCAGGCATTCTTTCAGAGGAGGCAGAAGGGGTGGTTTTCCTCAGAAGTGTAACAAGAGTCTCTCCTTCTTTCCCCTTTTCTCAACAGGAGGATCGCAAACCTGATACCTCCAAGGTAAGGTCCAATTCTGGTAGTGTGTTTTCCTTTTTATTCTAGCAGGGAAGCATCCTTCAAGACCCAAACAAATGCTGTAAGAACAGAAGCATGTTTTCAGCTGAGTGAGATGTTGCACGCTGCGGAGGTGTGAGGAGCTAGCGGGGGCAGGCAGTGGAGAGAACCGCTCTTATACTGCTGGCCAGAATGCTTTGGATCAAGGCAGTGAGCATGAGGCTGCGATTTGTGAGTTGTCAGCCACCTGTCTTGCAAGGGGTGCCGCCTGTCAGTCTTCTACCTTGGAAGGAAAACTGTTCAGGGACTTGGGGACCTGCTGTGACTGGGCCCATGTTCTGATTGCTAGCTCTTGGGGGCCTCCCAAGAGGAAAGGGCTTTATCTTTTTATCTTAGTGGGCCTCCTGAGGGGACAGAGTAGGAGAAAGTCCTTTGGGGCAGAGGTCCTTGGGTAAGGCACTTGGCATTTGCTGGAGGAGCCGGCGGGACTTCCTGGTTCCTCTTGACTGCTCTCTCTCTTGTAGCAGAGGGAGTGTGAGGGGGCCTTGTGGTATGCTCCAGTACAGTCACTGGCGCTGTGGGGTAGCCTTCCTGTGGAGGTAGCTGAGGGACCTCTTCCCTTTGGGCAGAGTGCCGTGTGGTGAGCAGAGTGCAGCCCTTTGCAGCAAGGGAATAAAAGTTTTCTGCAGTTTAGCTTACAGCCCAGTTTGTAATTGTCCTATTTTGCCCCTCCCTCCCTGTCGTGTGTCAACAAAGGCTTGGGATGAGCACGATGTCCCAGCTTGCAGCTCATTGAACGTGTCCCGAGAGACTCATCCACTTTCAGCTGCTGTGGGTGGCCTTGATTTCCCCCGAGGGGAGACCAGAGCCCCTCCCCATGAGCGATATTGGAGGCTGTAAACCTTTCTGCAGGGCCTTTCTGTCCTTTGTGACTCTGGGGCAGAAGCAGAGGCTTGGTGGCATTGTTCCCGCAAGGGTAAAGTCTCCCAGGCTGGAAGTTTAATGGGAAGAGGGGCACTGGGGTAAATAGGCCTGCCTCGCTCTGGCTTGGCAGCCTGTGGCTTTGCAGGGCTTTCCCAGTTTTCTACCTGCTTTTTCAGAGGCACAAGAGAGGTTTATCTGCGGGGGAAGCACAGTGCTCTGATACCTGCCCCTGAGAAGGGCTCCCAGGGCCTGCCAAATCCCTGCTGTGGGCTCTGCTCACTCCCTTGAATCAAGCCTGCTGCCAGGGGGGGGAGGGGTGATTGTGT